>JBCFXI010000324.1:0-195741 GCA_038496175.1 Ampulex compressa | reverse complement strand
GCAAAGTAATTTTGTTACACGACAATGCACCTGCACACAAAGCAAAACCGGTTCAGGATACAATCAAAGCACTTGGCTGGGAGCTGCTACCCCACCCGCCGTATTCACCAGACTTGGTCCCTTCCGACTACCATTTGTTTTCACCGATGGAACACGCATTGGCTGAGCAGCACTTCGATTCCTACGAAGAAGTCGAAAATTGGGTGTCTCATTGGTTTGCTTCAAAAGACGAACATTTCTATTGGCGTGTTATCCACAAATCGCCAGAAAGATGATTAAAATGTATAGAAAGCAATGGTCAATACTTTGAATGAAATTTGTTTACTTTACCATTCAAAATTCGTGTTTTATTTTGACAAAAAAATGCTCACTTCATACCGGTACACCTGATAATCACTGACAAATTTTAGGCGACTTCTAAACTAAACTTTTTTTGGAGCCCCTTTCGAGGAAAAACGAATCGTGTTTGTAGCTTCGAATGCTCTATAGTGCGGAAGATTTGTAATTAATGTTTTGGAAAATTACACAAATACTCTCGTGATTTTCCGAACACAAATCCGACAGCTCAATTTAATATTCACCATATTTGTGAGGCACCACCAAATAAGGAACCTTGAAGTAAAGCCTGTGTAACTGATAGCATAAATTCGGTTCCGCGTGCGTATCGCCTACTTGCTTATGCTAATGGAAAAAAAAGAACGACGTGGCACGTGTTTTTCATCAAGGACCTCGACCATTCTAGCCAAGCGAACGCCAATAATGTATGAGGCGCGAGCGCGTGGCAGATTTTATACCAAAAGCACTGCTTTTATGGCATTATCCTCGCACGTTTTGCCGAAAAAGAAAATTAGGTATCATCTGGGGCGCGTAGGTGAGGAACGAAATCCCGGCATATCGAAAGCGGATCACGTAAGTGAAACGCAATGGGCACACTGCGATCCGGGAAAATTCGATTCGTTCGGGTCTCATCTGCGGCAGTCTACAAGGTGGATTCCAGGCCGATATCATGTCATTGTGTCTCGCAGTAGTCATGTCCGTGGCGATCGTTATGGCGTCCTGGGACGCTTTGAACGAGTCGCGAAGTGAATCCGAATACCGAAGCTGCTGACGAAAGAGAAACCAAGCCTGATACGAATAGCAAGTAGAAACATACGGCTCATGCACCTATGGACCTACGAACCTCGTGTACAAAGAGTATTTTAACCTGGTGGAGAGCAACCAAATATTTCTGCGGAAAACACGTACTAAGTATTCTATCCCGTGTATAGCAGTAAAAGTGTCTTTAATTCCATCTGAAGAAGTCTTTTTTTGAGAGTAAAGAATGAAGAGTAAAGTTTAGAGTAAAAGAAAGAATTGGGAAATTTGATACTTGGTGTACATAAATTGTAAATATAAGGCGGTAGAACGTCGTGGTATCGGCATCTGATCAAAAATACCTTTTGTATGTATAGGTGTATTAATTGTTTGATTACTCTCATCCAGCTTTTAATAGTGTAGAAACTCCTGGGCTGAGATTCATTTCTAATGTTGCCTAGAAAAGGTGCGCGTGCGATTGAAGGTACGGACCACCTTCTGCAACCATTCCCTTGCTCGGAATTATGTATAAATTAAACAAATTCAAACAGTTGTGAAGGAGGCTAGTCAAGAGTAATTATGTCTAGTATCTTGACCTGTTTTGAACTACAGACCTCGTGCAGAAATAGTGTCTCGATTTTTAACCTACAGACCCCGCGCACAAAGAATATTTTAACTCGTTTTGACCTAAGTGTTTAACCTGTTTAGACCTACGCGTCTCGTGCACAAATAGTGCTTTATCCTATCTTGACCTACAAACCTGGCACACAGGAGTAATTCAGAAAGACGCGGCTAGGAGCATCATTCGACACGATGCACACCCTTCCTTCTGAAAACATTTTGCATTTGGGGTACTACGCTTCACCCAAATTCCCAGTACAACGCCAACCAAGCGCCGGTGTGCGCAACTGATAACTGGAGAACATCGAAGCTCAAAATTTGGTGGAGCTTGCGAACATTGTGACGATAGTAATGGATTTAGAATTGAAATGCTTAAACTGCTAACGCCATAATCTCCGAATGGAAGGCGAGCTGTTGGATAAACGGAAGTTCGTGTATCGAGTTAAACAGGATGCAGAAGGTGACGGGCATGCGATAATCTTTCCTTAATACTCGTCAGAGTAACGACAAGTCTCTAGCATAATGTCAGGCATAACCAGGTCGGGTGATATGTGCAACGACGTACTTCATTGTCGAAGCTATTGTCGGGCATGCTGGCAGTTTCCACGGGTAACGGGGTTGGATCACAGAGATACTTTTCATCAAACGTTGCGCCCTGGAAGCTCTTGGAAGTTTTGAGCTTCACGAGGTTGTTAGTTCAATCCCTCACAAAAGGCGTCCCACGCTCGCTTTTTCCAACCCCCCCTTTCCCACCTTGGTCCTTCTCTCTCCTTCCCTATTCTCCTATCTCTTTTTCTCGCAGAGACTCGCTCGTTTCCTCCTCGCTAGCTGCAATACATCATTGTGTCTCTAAAGATCTGACATGTTTCCATCTCGATCCTTCATCCTTCTCGCTTTGGGCAGCGAAGAACCGTGCGAATAGTGACGGAACAACGATGTGACGCTCGTTTGTCGCACTCGATAGGAGAATTTTTCATATGCAACGATGGATCTTCGTTAAAACGAGAGCGAGCATTTGCGACGCGAAAAAAATTGCGCGCATCGCAATTTTAATCAGATGAGCCTCACCAGTGAGCTCGAATAAAAATGTCTCGCTCTTCTTACCCGAGGCAAAAAACATGTAAAGCCAATCGGAAGGAAAAAATCAATTTTTATTTATATCCGGACGTTACGAATATCGAATAACGAAAGCAACAAAAATTGTAGCATGGATAGCAGTCGTTCGTAAACTAGGAATCGAAGCTAAATCCCTCTCCAATTTTCAAGCATCGATCACAGAGATTGGAACATTCGAGAAATGTAGCTCGGATACCATTAAACCGTAAATTGGAAATAAAGAGAGGAAATTTTTATTCGTTTTCGAGCATTGATCATCGAGATTGGAACCATCGTAAAATATATAACGATTGCCTTCAAACCCGTTCTCCTAACGATGTTCCCTGAGAAATGGATTCTCTTATTACCACGCAATCTGTGGAATTGCTCGTGGATATGACTCGAGGCATTGTGCAATTTTTACACTCATTTGGATATCAGCACGATATCAACTATCGTCGTCAAATACGTCGCGTACCTCAAAATCCGTAGGAAGATTCTCGATGCGATAGAAATACCGAAGTACCGCTTGTGAATCCATATCATTAACCATCGGTCCGGTTACTCGGTTACGCAAACACAAGCAAATAATCTCTGTCCCAGAGAAAATCCCGGTTTTACTTCACCATACCGCCCCGAACCAATCCGTCCCTTTCGGACATAATTTCCAGCCGGAACGTGACCCGTTTTCCAAATAGCGACAGTTTTTCCCCAGCGTGTCAGAAGTCAGTAAGGGAGAAAAAAGTAGATACGAGTGAAATAACACCTGTACCTGAACGGTACGTATTAAAGTGAAAGGACACAACGCAATGGCCTTGTCAACGATTTTCCCCTTTAAAGAAATGCGCGACACATGCCGTGATTTTTTTAGACCAATAGGTTACAGTAGCTTGAATAGGAAGGAGAGAAACGACGTCTAACAATATCTTTTGTTTGTAACACTAAAATTACTAAATCGGTAAAGATGACTGATCAGTAATTTCTTATAAAAGTACAACTTCACGAGGGTGGATTTTTTCAGATTTTTCGCGATCCGATTGGAATAATCCATTCATATTTTTTCTTTGTCTTCCTTATTTGAAAAAACATATAATATGATATATCTAAGTACGTTTGGAAAGCAGTTGTATCTTATATATCTACAATATCTTATACGTGTGTTCTGATTGGTCATAAACATGTTTAAAAGGCAGGCATTTTCCAGTGTCGAGATTAGATCTAAATTTCTAAATCGTCAGTATGACGCACAGTTCCGGGGGCCATACAAAAAGTGATGCGTTTCGTGAGGTTACGGAATTTCAAGTTGATTTTACTTTGACTGCAAACCTCATAGCAAAGGGGCTACGTGAACGGCACATAAAGCGGAGGGAAATTCTTGCGTCCATAAATAGGGATGAGGGGAAAGTGACTCGAGACAAGCTGAGTTCTTTAACGAATGCACGTCTGGCGGGAAGAGGACCTCGAAAAACCGTATGGCCCCTGCAGGTCTGGTACCGGAGTCGAGGAAGGACGGAATACGAAACACACGTGGCGGAATAAAATGAAGGAACCAACGTTTTGAGAAGCTGGTATACGTCTTGAAAAGCTGTGAAAGTCAAGCGTGGGTGGACGGTTGAAAAGTTTCCGGATTGACCCTACCCGAAAATGTGCTTTAAAGAGTTCGAATAACTATGCAGAAAAAATGTAAGGCTGCGCATTAAAACTACTTGCGAAACAACAATGGCTGAACTTTACTTCTTCATTTTGGGTATCAACCATTAAAACGATTTAATAAAACAAGATATGGTCTTAGCCAACAGCTTTTCGCACACTTTTAATCTATTCTGCATCTGCTCTTATGGAGTTAGAGTTCAATCGAAATAATTTGGACACAGTTATATGGTTCAATAAATAAATTAAGGAAATATTAATTCAAGTAAATTATAATATTAGAGAAAATGATTAAGAAATAAGGTGGAGAGGAGCCGTGTAGGAAACGAGACGTATGAAACAATTGGAGCCTTAGGTAAATGGACCGGGACTCGATTTTTTTTTCCATGCCTTGTTTCCTACAATTCACTCACAATCATTAAATTGTATTAACATTCCCTTTATTTATTTATTGAGCCACGTAATCGTGGCCAAATTATTTAATTCTCACAAGCGAATATCGAACTCACCAACTGAACTCTAACTCCATAAGATCAGATAGAGGTTAGGTTAAAACTGCAAAAAGCTGCTCGCTAAAACCATATCTTGTGTCGTTAAGACATCATCGAGCAAAGAGGTAAGGAGTTCACTTTCACTTAAAACGATTTATCTTAGGATTCCACATTTAAGCAATCACGTTGTTCTAAAGATGATAGAAAAATAAATACTCCTTGTTATCGTAGCAGACGTACTTGAAAAATATGAATCAGAATAATTTGCCCCAACGTTTCTAATCGACATAAGTACCAACTAAATCACAAGATGAATTGCGTAGCAACTGGCGAAAAATGGATTTGATCACTCTGCAATCTTATTTACGTCAAGCAGTGATAATCGACTTTATCTAATCGGCAGGCAATTTTTCAGTATCGACGATATTTGTCATTGTCCGCACATTTTCAGGCAGTACTTTTTCTCGGCATACAGACCGAGGTATTGAGTTAAAACCTCATTCAGTTGGCCGGCAATGAGCAAAATATCGACAGACCGGCGATACCAAAGTATATATATTCCATTGAATTTATTTCCAACAAAACAGGCATTTCGGTCGTCATCGGATTGGCAGAGCTCGACTGTCGATTTG
The DNA here is from genome assembly GCA_038496175.1 of Ampulex compressa. Lineage (NCBI taxonomy): Eukaryota > Metazoa > Arthropoda > Insecta > Hymenoptera > Ampulicidae > Ampulex > Ampulex compressa. Next base: position 190,178 of record JBCFXI010000324.1, on the reverse strand, counting down.
AAAGGGAGGCACAAAGCAGGATGGCTCAACGAGGCAGGAAGGAAAAGAGAGGGCGGGAGAGGGAAAAAACGGACCGAAAGGAAGGGGAACAGAACAGAAAAGCTCACGTGGAGATCGGACAGTTCCGCGTTCGAGCTTCATATTTAATTTAACCGGCATCGCTGGTACACGTTCGGTCTTTTCCGATGTCCGTTCTTCGCTGCATCAAACAGAAACATCGACAATCGTGCAACGGAGGTCACTCGAACGAAAAATTTTAATTTTTGATCGTAGAAACAACACAAGCTGGTATTTTTACAAAATAACCGTGAGGAGAGAATAACGAATTGACGGATGGATTGCTATTCCATTCCTAAATTTGTCAGGGGTTCGTTAGGATGGCTCTTGCTAGTTCAACAAAACACGTTGCCAACCGTTGGATTAACCCATTGACAGTTTATCCCGTGACAGTCACGAGCACAGCAAGTCCCATACAACTGATCTCGATTCATGAACGGGTAGAGTCATGCGTTCAAACCGTTTTTAGTCTACCAAAGATATCTGTCTGTAACTAGATTCCTTGCTTTCTTTGTTCTCTAAAACTATTTTCACCGAAGGAAGACCGTGGTTTAGTTTTGAATTCAGTATGCCGTCAACATTGAAACCGATCGCATAAACCTTCGACACTAGAGTTTAGTACTTCTGCAGTTCTAAAAGTCGTTTTCGATGAAAGGGCAACTATATAAAATGAATCGTGAACTATATAATATTGTATTATTGTTATCCAACATGGATAGTAGTAATAGTAGTGTCTCGATAATCATAAATACCAGTGCTAGTGATAATCCAAACGTACCTTACTAACAAGGTACATATATAACACATTTTTTACATTTTTTATCAGATGACGAGGTGTTTTAAAACATAAAAAACTAAGCATTTTTTGAACCAAAATTCGTAATTATATCACTCTGTGAAAGGATTAAACATTTATTAGAGGTCTAAAGGCTGTCGTAAGATCGTCGATTTTCGGGATATGCTATGTGCTCTTAACGAAGTTCTACGAGAAACTGTCCTCTCGGTCGACAGCTCGACAACGGTCGGCCAAAATCAAAAGGACCATTCTCTCAACTTAAGCCTTTGACGGCGATAGCACCGAGATCCTCGGTTCGCTTATCGTACAAACTAACGCGCCGCTCTAACGCAAACTGTTTAGACTCGGCATTCCTTACATAATGTTGAGAAATTATTCGAAACACGTTGGTGCATTGTTAAAAATCGCGAGATGTGTGAAAGTAAAGCTACGAAGAAAACGGCTGAGAGTGATATAAATTCGCCATTTGGTATTATTCGCATTTTGTAGTTAGGAGGAACATCTAAACGTTAATCGCGGTTTGTTAAAACCAATGACGTGCGACAAACGAAACAACGAGTAACAAAAAATATGGTGGAACATGAAGCGAAACATGGAAATACAGACGGCTACGAGAATTTCGTGCCACTGTCAGATATATAATTCAATGGATATCAGCCTTGTGGGATATCACGAATAGGTAGTATTTCCATGACGCAGGATTCCACTCCTATTATGTCGCTTTCTGACGCAACGTATAAGACAGAAAAACATGGAGGAAACAAAAATGTAATTCTTTGTTTCTGAAAAATCATCTTACAATGGTTGCTGTATTGCTATAGAAAGTACGATACTCGTTTACGTTTCTTCTGGTTAGCCCGTGAAGGAAATCAAAGCAGTTTATCGGGAATAGGAAAAAAAATATTGATTTCAAGTCCTGTTAAAAGAATACATATATAATTACCAAGCAGCAGAAAAAAATTCTATACTTTATCTGGGCAGTACATTAAAAAGCGTTGAAAGAAGAGCAACGTAACATGCAACATAATACACCAATGTCAACGTTTACTCGTAAAGTCTTCGTTTATAACATTTTAGAATATGTGGAACGAAACGAAACGTCTCAAAATGAGAAAACACATTTTGCACATATCGCGAATGCCGCGGAGAAAACAAACGATAAAAAGGCGACTCGATGAAAGTCCTAAAAAAAACACGAATAGAACTGCGGCTCAACCGCGTCCAATTTAAAAACTCCGCCTAACAACCGGCCTGGAACAATAAAAATCGTAGAAAAACCCGATGTTTGTTCGAGCTCGCTCTGCTCTTTGACTTGGCCCTGCACTTGGTGCGATTTCGCGTAACTAGATGCGCTGCCTGGTCGATACCACAACCAGTTCTCCGAAACTTTTTACCCTGCAAATAGAATCCAGTGACCCGTTTCAAGAGAAATTCTGTCCCTCCAACGACGTGATACGGGATGCCTAACCGCGGCCCTTACAAAGCTCCAGAGAAAACCTCGTCCTCTTTTCGTCCTCAGCACCAAGCCATTGTGGGACGCCGTGTAGCGTATCATATGCGCAATATTCGCCTTCTGCAAATTTCTACATTCGCCAATAGGCCGGTTTACCAACGAGTGATATGAATGTTCAGATTTGAAAATTTAAATCTCAATTTTAGAGATCTAATCGAGCCGTTTATTTTGAAACTGGCCTAAGTCTATTTATACTTAAATTGAGATATTTAAGGGTTTGTGTTGCAATGCAATTAAAAATATACGTATAGGATAGTAATGAGTCATACTGCTTAAGTGTATTTAAAGGATTTAAATTTATAGTTTCTATTAAAATAATGGCGATTATTGAGCGAATAATATGCGTTTTCTTACCAAGAATGGAGTTAGCTCGCTTTCAAAATTATCAACCAGATTCGTTATAAAATTTGAAGGAGCCCAAGTCCATTCGACATAATTTAAGATGCTTCAAATTGAAAAAAAAACGATACTCAATTTATTTTATATATCTACATTTTGTTGATTAAAATCTCCCAAATACCAAAACTTCTCAAAAATATTCTTTCTTCCTTCTTCTTCGTAATTATTTCAAAATTTTATTATTTTTTTTTAATTATTATTACAAACGCTATTATTTTAATCCTCTATTCCACAACTTGATGTACATATTGAGCAAAGAATAGTATTTGAAGGTTCACTGATTTTATTGGTTAATACTTGCGTGGAAACATAGTCAAAGAAAAGGAACTTCCATGTAGGTCTGATCTCTGTAGTACAAGTATAAGTTGTAAAAATTGCAAGTCAAGTTTTAGTAATTAGGACACTTTAGTTGTAGTACATGCAGACATTCGCACTTTTAGCTCGTTTACTCCAGTTTGCATAACTGGAGGTGCTACGAGAGGAACTTTTTAGCGTCAACAGTAGTTTCTCTAAAGCTGCAAGGCTAGCTACATATTTACCGCAGATTATGAATAACTTTCACATGTTGATTCTGGGTCGGAGATTTACCATATCCATATCGCATTCAAACGTCTTATTTATACCTCTTGGAGAACTAATCGTGCAGTGTATCAAGTCAAATAAAAACAAATTTTTAAGACATTCGAAGAGCAATGTAGGACATTTACGATTGATAGCATTCGCCATGATTTCACTCATACTGTAAATAGGACAAATACAATAATCAATTTAGTTTATCAAACAAACATTCTAGAATATTATGGTAAACATGTACAACAATTTATGTAAAAACAAGAAATATCAAGAAATATATTAAAGTATAAACACGAATACACAAAATCGCTCCATATTCGCTTTACACCTCACACCTCGGCAACCGCCAAACAAACATCTCTGGCGCACCTCATGTCACATGCGGACTACTAGCATACGGCTCGCATACTACACAACTCACATTCTACAATGTTTTTTACCCAAATACTTGCATTTCTTAGACACTTTAACACGTTAAGCGCCACGTCGGTTTAACGTGCGGTTCCGTCGACGCCACAGTTAGCCGTCAAGCGGGCCACTCCAAGCCACTTAGTAATGGGCGAGCCAGACATTTTTTCAATGATAATAAATACTGCCTTGGATTCGTATTCTGAGTTTGTTTATAGTCTTAATATTATAATACAAATTCACGAATGTTAGGTTCAAAAATGGCAAGAAACTTAACGCGAAAAGTTAGAACCTTTTGTAGTTCTCACCTTCGTTTACCTTGTTTTAATAAATTATATTTATGTTCTTAACACGTTGCGTGCAACTCGAATTTATAACACAATTTCTTTAGGCCACGCACGCTGCTTAGAAGTACACTCTCAGTCACCGATGATTGACGCGTAATGAACGGAAAGTTCAGTGTCAGTCACCGATGACTAACATAGCACTTAACATATTAAGCACCGTAGGAGATAAGGCGGTAAGATTCCAGGAATAACATTGGTACGACGACCGACGGAATATAAGTGGGTATGCGGCGCCCTTTTATTTGTCTGTATGTGGCAGGCGAGAACTTTGAACGGTGTTCAGAGTGTGTTTGCTCGGGATAGAAATAATTTATTGTAATAATGCAGCCTTAAAGGCGGAACGGTCGCGTCGTCCGCCATAAGATAATGTATATAAGGCGCATGGGAATTTCGAGTGCCTAGCCCTCGAACGTATGAAAGTGTGTCTGTGTGTCTGTGTATGGGAAAATGCGTCACTGGAGCAGTGCCTAGGGCACTGCGAGGACAATCAGATATGAGCAGTCGGGCAGTCCAGTTTGAGAAAAGGTCTTGAGTTTTGCAAGTAGTGTTTGTTGGAGAACTTGGTTGGTGAGTTAAGAAATACGACGACAAATTCTATACTAAACCTCAATTCTCATCTGTCAATAATAGTTTTAATAGTCTATATGTATATTCCAACCTTTTTAATAAACCATATTTTAACCAACACTATTTTACTACATGTGCGTATATGAGTGTATATAGTGGCAAAAACCGAATACGTCAAGCCTAGATTTGGTTAAGCAGTGAGAAGCCGATTGTCGTAGTGGAAGGACGCATTAAAGTGTATCAGCTTGAACATTTTTATATAAATATATTACATCTATCCATTTCCTTAATCTTGTCTCGTAAATAAAATATTTATATATCACCCCTTTTACAAATACCCGAAATCGTCATTCACCAAAGACTTTTCTGAGTCGATCGTAAATTCTTCAACTGGTACACAATTTCCTACGAATGAATGTAATTAAAGCTCCTTCATGTCTGTAGAGAGCATAAGCATAAGAGAACAACGAGGGATACATTTCTCCACCTTTTCTTCGGTCGCTGGACAAAGAGGCCCCGATAAAAGCTCGAATTACATACAATGCCGAGCGTCCGCCATCGCTTTTCCGATAGCAGGATGACTTCGAACGATGGCCGTTTGTTTGCGGACGATACAAACCAGCAGGTGGATGCCTGATTTCCTAGTAATTACGTATCTCTGCGACAATTGGCATACATTCGATCGTCAACGCGACAAACAAGCTTGCTTGTTTGTTCGTTTCTCGAAGTGAACCGAGCGGACGACCAACTGTTTGAAGGGATTATCCAACTATCATCGAAGCAATGCACAATATGCAGAGGTATAAATCAGTATGCGAAGAGAGCCAAAGTGGCATCCTGTAATTCGTCTGTGCATATTCTTTTAGACTTTAACACTAAACATACAGAAGCGGTCAAAATGGCCAATCAGCCGTTTCTTAGAAAATCGCTATGCTTCGTAGGTGAGAATTTTTTGAGATTTTACACGATTCTACCGCAGAGTGAGAATGCTATCAATTTATCGACATTTCTTCTTAAAATCTTTTTTCTTTGAAGAAATTAATCGTATACCTAAATATGTCCGGAAAGTGGCTGATAGGTTTAGTTTTCGCCTCCCAGAAGACCAAGCTAACCGATTCATAGGGTAGCGTGCACAAACTAAGAGTAAATGTTACTATTACAGTAAATCGGTGTGAGAAGGGAAAATCGATGACTTCTATTCACGAGTAAATTACTACAGAACTAGACTACTAAAGGAGTAGAATTTTAATTTACTTCTGGGGTAAATCAGTTTGCTTCATTTGTGTTGGCGTGAACCAGCTTAGAGTATCTTACTACTGCAGTTGGGGTAAATTGAACTAAAATTTACTCCTTTTAAATAAGTGGAGTAATTGTATTGTAAATAGTGTTGTTCTTGCTGTGGTTAATTTATAAGTTGAAAATGTTGTTCTTGTTGTGGTTAATTTATAAGTTGAAAATGGACTTGCTGAACTATATAGAGAGTATACGGAAGTGGAGGAAGAACAGTTTCCAAGAGTGGTTAAGGATACAAAGGATCCGTACAATTGGTATGAGTTTGAATTCAGGGAGAAGTTTGGATTTCGAAAAGACTTTATTGATTCCCTCCTACATATGGTGGAACCATATCTACAGCACAATTCTGATCGAAACGCAGCTTTGATGCCAAGATTACAATTTCTCTGTGGCTTGTGAATATTTCGTACTGGCACGTACCAAATAGTTGCTGGGGATTTAGTAAATGTGCTCCGATCAACAGTCTGTAGAGCTTTCAATAGCGTAGTCAACTGTTTACTCACCTTAAAACTATTATATACATCTACACCTAGAAATGGAGAAGCAGCTCTTCAAAACAAAAAGGACTTTCTCCAGTTTGATGGATTTCCCAATGTCATAGAAAAGATCGACTGTGTCCATATTCCAATTCTATGTCCTTCAGAACCTCGTGCAAAACTTTACACAAATCGGACAAATTTTTAGTCCATAAACACTCAAGTTATATGTGATGCTAATATGAAAATCATGAATGTTGCCAGTCGATGGCAAGGATCGACTCGCGATGCTCGCATCTGGAAGAATAATACAGTTGCTGCTCAACTGAAAAATAGACAGTATGATGGTTTTCTAATTGGTGATAGTGGATATGCTCTTTCGAAAAACTTAACGATACCCTTAGCAAGGCCTCGAACTCCAGCTGAAACTCACTACAATACCGCTCATTCTCGTACAAGAAATATCATGCAATAAACACTTGGGGTGTGGAAGAATGATTTCAAATTCATACTAAAGAAATGAGATTTGAATTAGCTAAATGTAGAAATGTAATTAAAGCAGCAGTGAAATAGTCGGTTACTACTTTAGTCAATTCGTCTTACTTCCGTAGTTACTACTACAGTAGTAAATCAAAATTGTGCAAACCGATTAAAACTGGGGAAGTACGATACTTTAGAAGTAACTTACTTCTATAGTTTGGACTACTTTAGTAACACTTACTATGAGAGTAAAAATTAAAGTTTTGGTGCACACCTCTTATAGAGTTTCAGTTTTTGGTACACTTCTTCTTTTCAATTTCTCGCTCATCAAGACACGATAACTTTTTCGAACAATCGGAAGGGATACATATCCTTGAAATAGCTGTGCAAGACATGGACCGTTCTGTTGTTTTCAACGCGATGCCAGGACATCTTGACAGACAAAAACTTCCAGCAGATACGTCTTACGATGGCAATTAAAATCAAATAATTAGATTTGTCTGTAATGTATGGGAATTTAAGGATAATGATTAAAAACACGAATCTATCGCATGGTTTTCTCTTTTTTCATATTCTCAACACATTCGCTAGCAAGTAGAGACTTCACGAATTTTTGAAATATTGTCCTGAAGATAAATATAAACTAACGGTCAAAACATTGACATTTTGTAACGAAATTCGCAGCACATAGTGATGTACAAGTTTATCATTTTTTTCTTAAGGTTAATATCCTGAAAACTGGTACGATGTTAACTTTTTATACTTTTAATCTAACTTTAATTATCCAGTTTGTTTTCATAAACTGATCAATATACGTTATATAATGTTATTAGTTTACGCATAATTGTACGAGATAATAATTCGAAATTAAAAGAACATTATGGTCCTGCTTCGTGATTCGTATTCCTGGTACACATGTAAGATTTGATCGTGAAACTGCGGGGTTCCTGGAAAACTCAGGAGCAGTGATAGAGTACCTACGTGATACGAAGTATTTCCAATAAGGAAAACTCCCGGGAAAACATGCCTTAGGCATCTTAAGCGGATCCCTCAGGCGGGGAGAGAGACTTTTCTCGGATGCCGCGGAGACTTCTACCATTATCGACGTTCCGTCGTTAATGCGCCAGTTCCCTGACGTCTCGGTCGTAAAGTTAACGTGTCCTCGAGTCCTTCGGCTGGAAATCCATCCAAGTTTTCTGCTCCCCATCGTGCTCGCATAATCCAGTATGGATACAACGACGTAAGAAAAAAAGGATCGGTGCAAGCACAGCACTTTTTGGGAGAAAGCAATAATCGTACTCCCCCGCGTCATGAAATTCAAACCCAGGATAAAAATAGACGTTCAAGATTATCCAGTCTGGAATGACATGGAACGATAAATCTACGATAGCTTATCATGGTATATTGACTAAGGTTGGTTTTGCAGATGATTGAATTACAAAAATGGAATTGGGACTTGCCCAAGAAAGGTCATCAGAAATCGCAACAACTTTCTCGAACTACTGACATAGATGTTATATAAAATTATGTGTCGATTTCTGTTTAAGAATTCTTGAGTTTCCCCGATTAATTACGCTTCTAGTTGGAAGACTCGGTTTCACGGTAGTTCGTCTTGTCGTACCACTTTTAGCCAGGGAGAGAAAGAGAGAGAGAGAAAGAAGGAGACGGAGAGTTATGAAGTAAATAAACGAAATAAACTGAGTACGACAAGGTGGAGTGGCCGCGATCGCTGCGGCGCCTGATTTATTCCTTTCGGATTTTCTCTGCTGCTCAACCCGCTAAGCAACTCTCCACCGCAGCGTTATCTTTGGGTTGTTTTTCAGTGACTTTCGCCGCTTGTCGGTATGGCAAATCCTTCGTCTATCTCGGCACAACATTGATGTAGAATAAATCATAAAATATCTCGCCCTCGTTGAGAGAATCCTTATGGAAACATTGTTTTTCTATAATAATAATTTAATTCCACGATGGAACATTTGTTCAGTGTTTCGCTGTCCACGATTAACTTTCAAAGATTAAGAATATTTCCAAAAAAATAATAAGTTGAAGCAATGTACACTTACACTTTAACATAGCAAGCTAGAGTTATTTCCTTAAATCTAAAAATCCCTGTGCGAATTGTAAACCAAACAATTTATAGTAAATAATATTAATAAAATATATAATATAGATATAGATATATCTATATATATTAGATAAATAATTGATGGTTAGTGAAAATTAAACAAATTTACTGTTTCCAATTGTCCTAATTGTAAGGCTTCAGAAAATGTGGAATGTAGCGAAACCGCTGCTAGAAAGTCAAGATCGTAAGAACAGTAAGATTTGATAAGCGACAGTGAACGATCGAAAATAAACAGCGAAAGAGAAAGTCTAGTAAGAAATGAAGGATAGAAGGGTTGACGGAACAGAATATCTACGAGAGTGAATGTGAAATAGGCTATGATTGCTTCGTAATCAATATATTACGTAATACATTATACCGACAGAAGAGGAAAGCAGAAAGGTCTTTTCAAAAGTATATCCACGCCTTACCTCTCCCTTCGATTGCCCCTCTCAACAATTTTGTTGTTCCATAAGTTCACGAAACGGAAATCAAAAAAACGAATTTATAGTTGTAAAAATGCCTTTAAAAGTTAAAGACTATAAACTAAAGTTTATGACTTTAAACTAAAAAGTTAAACTAAAAGTTAAAGACATCATTACTCCTAGCTATGCTCTTGTCCGGAATTCCATATAAATGAAACAAATGGTTCTTCCAGACATTACAACTGCTTGTAAGGAGTATTTGTTTCATTTATAAAAGTTAAAGACTTTAAAAGTTAAAAGACGCTCTAAATGTTGCTCACAAAGTCGTAATCGAATGTCCTTTTGTTACATGCGGCACCCATCGTGCACACAGTTTTTTGAAACCCAAAACTTTATTTAAGATATTGCAAAAAATATTGAAATTTTTGTTGAGTTTCTTATGAAACATGAAATATTAAAAAAACGTCGAAGTTTTGGTTCTATTTTTTACGAATAGACGACGCTGCGCAAACTTATTGAACAACCTAATATCAATCCTTTTCTCTTACATAATTGTGACATGCAAGGTTTTTAAACCGCGGCATTTACCTGAGAAAGGAATAATGCATCCGCCGACCAGAAAATAAGGGAAAATCCATAAGAAGAGCCAAGAAGTAGACCGACGATCCTAGTATATAAGACAACGTACGTAGACATAGGTTTAGTTTTTGGTTTTGAGTTGCGAATTTTAGAAAGGCATTGTTAATAAGAGTACGACATGAAGATCAATCAAGAAATACAACGTCTAATTTCATTCCACACCTGCACTCTCATTTATCTATCAACAATAGTTTTAATACAATAGACTGTGCATACATTTCAACCCCTTTTTTAATAAACCATATTTTTACCAACACCGTACATAATTATGAAGGATATGAATTCGTTTATCTACGTCCCATGAACAGTATGAGAATACAGTTCTGTGTGAAATACATCCGCTTAAAACTCAGCAAGATTCTGTTGTGACGTGGATATCCCAGAGTTCCAAAGTCCATGAGGTTGGCACTTAGAAAGTAAAGTAAACTCTTCGAAGAAGCGGGATAGACGAAGGGCGAAATCGGCGCCGGTTAACGACGTCGCTTTTCTCGTAGGAGACGCGACGATATCTCCGGCGACTTCTCCCAGTATCTCGGAGAAATTGTCCCGTCAAATAGGAATGACAAATAGAAGAACTGGGTATCCCGTGAATTATAGGCGCATCGATCCTCTTTATCGTCGGAGGAAGAAAAACGGAGCAAAAAGGGTCGGCCGTCCGCGGCAGCTGCAACACGCTTTAAAGACCCGCCGTACAAACTCGAGGGATGTAATATGGACTCAACGATCTGTCATACGATTCTGCAGCTTATGCTCCGCACTCTTGGTGGCTGTGAAAACCTGGAAACTGGCAGACTCGCTGCTGGGATACATCCTGCGACCCGCTTACAAAGTAGAATACGTGAGACACGAAAATCAATCGTGCAGGCTCGCGGGCGAATGTGTGTTGAAAATTAGTTCTGTGAGAGACAATAATGCATGAATGTTTTTAAAGAGATTTTACGTCACTTTGTATCGCGTTATTTTGATCAAAGGGTTCAAGCAGACCATCAAAATATATGAATCTTACACGAAGGTTTGCAATATTTCATACAACAGTACCAAGAACTGCCATGAGAATGATGGGAGTTTGAAAACTCATACGAACGCCCCAATAAATAAACTCAAAGCACGTAAAAACCTCGAGTTCTACAATATAATACCTTTCAAATAAAATGCAGACCGACATTGAAAGAAGATTAAAAATCAGAAATAAAAAGACTCAGTTCTCTGTATCTGTGGAATTAATAACTCCAATAACGGTCGTCCAAAAAACGCAGAACACGGAAAAGAAGAATGGAATGGCCGCAGGGCGAGTAAACGAAATATTAATAAAATTACTCGGACGAAAAATCGATATCGCATCGGACGAAATTCGCTCGTGTTTTTCTTTCCTTCCTTTGCACTGCTGACGCCAAAGCGAATGGAGGATTTCCGGGCTTTGGGGTGCCTCTTTTTAGCTCCACCAGACGAAAGACGCCTGAGCGCGGCGGATTTTATTCGGCGAATACGGCCAAGAACGCATCCGTTGAAAGGTAAAATCCAGTCGTGAGCAAACAGTAATATGGCCGGTTTTGCGCCGCTGGAACAAGCAGCGGGGAGACCACGCCGACCACACCGAGAAAATCCACAAAAATTGTCCCTCTACCTCTCTTTGTACCTTATGGAGAGCGACGGTCGCTCCATAGATTGCGTTTCTACCTCGTCTTGTTCTACTAAAATTTTAGTGATCGATGTAAATAGTCCCACCATTTGACTTTTGTTTTATCATGATTATGAAAAAATAGAGTTCCATTGTAGGACCTCGTTTATGAATGAAAAAAAGCATTCGTGATAAATACACGATTCCAAAAACTGAAAATTCTGTTTCACATATTTCCGTAAATTGCATCTCATTTCCTGGCAAAAAGGTCGTCGATGTGTTCCACAATAAAATTCACCTGCTCGCGTGGAAGTATCTCAAGACACAAAGGAGCGAAATTTGATTAGTAAGCCAACGCACAAAGGACAAATTTTCAAAGGCGTGTTTCATAACTTATAAGGATATGCTAAAATTGAGAATTCGACCAGATTTTCTCCTTTTCTGGACCTTTGAAGCACATTCGCTAATTGTGTGCTCCTATTTGAAAGATATCCATGTATATTCGCGTATAGATACATACGATTTCAGTCGTAGATAATCTGGTTTTCGCAGTTCGTAATAGCAAGAGCTGCATCGCGCGCGTTGTGTTGATCGGATGATCGCAAATTAATTCTCTTTGGTGAGTAACGACGCGGTACCGCACTTTTACAGGCTTTGCGAATTAAAATTTCCCTCTGTTCGGCAAGCATGCAACTGAAGGCGGTGTGGCCATTCCATGATAATAGCCGCTACCCTGAAAATTACATTATACGTATTAAAGCAAATTGAATTTATCTCGCCCTATGTCCGCTGAAATTCAATTTACACATTGGCTTTGTTCCTCTATTGCCGATCGCTCTGTGCGCGCTATGAAAGTTCACTGAGATTAATACGCACGTTGGACATATTGACATTACAAAATTTAAAGTGTCAGAAATATTAAGACCTGCAGGATGACACATTGCTCACTCCTGGCACGAAGTGCATTTAAATAAATTATGACAAAAGAAAGGAACCGTTGAAACATAGGTAAATTGTTGAATTTAATTTACCTTTGAACGTTTTCAGGAAATAATACTTGGAAATACGAAAACACTCGAAATACGTGGCTACGTTTTGGAATTCTCTTTGTTTGTTAATTCTCTATTTTTATTCAACTTTTGATATTTGCTCTTTCAACCGCCATCTGCGTTAATTTTGTATGAGTGACAAAAATTGCACAAAGCCAAATGTACATGTATGTTCAAAATTTGTGCGGTGTAATGGATTTATAATTGAATATAATATATAGTTTATTAATAGAAATAATATATATACAAGCACTATTGACACTAGTCGGATATAATAGAATATAAAATTAGTCTAGTCGTCGCACTTCTTAACGAGCTTCTTTGCGTCGTACTTCTTAGCTATCGCGTCCGACTTTCCTGACTATCTTCACCCCACTCTGTTCATCGACTGTCCTGATCGGCTTTCTTTATTCGACTCCAGTGCATACAGCGGACACACACACACACACACACATTCGAGGCCATAGGACACTCGAAATTCGAGCTACGGTGGTGTAGTGGATAGAGGCTCAGACTGCAACGCGGCAGACCCGGGTTCGAATCCCGCCTATCACCTCTGGTGTTTCTGTGATATGTATACCGTAGCTCTAGTGGTTCGGAACCCACCTTAAACAGTAGGTCCTAAGCCAAATGACGTTAGTAGTCGGTGCCGAAAAAATGAATTTAAAAAAAAAAAGACACTCGAAAGTCTTATGCCCTTTGTGTATACAATGGCGCGACGGTCCGTCTCTTAGACTGTACTGTTCCAAAGCATTATGTTTTCCAAATGCAAAATTCTCGCGGACCACATTTGTACTCGTTATAAGTTAGCTTTATATCTGTCGACTTACGAACGAAGGGCGTCCTAGAATTCCCTGTACTTTCCTGAATCCACAGATACAATAAAGCTTTAATAGGATTTATCTCGACCGTCAGAAGTTAAGGTTAATATCCTGTATTTCCGTGTAAAGTTAGAAATTATATATGCACGCCAAAATTAGCAACTTTTAATGACACCCATGCATCTAAAAGCTCCTTATCGATCTTCCCCAACAAACAAACTTCTTGCTTTCGGTTATCAACCACCGAGCGTTAAATCACGTCGAGAGCATATCGTATGAATTTATTCTGAACCTAACATTTAAGATGAAACGTTAGTGTACAACAAAAAAAAACTTTAATTTGACATTGATTTAATCGCTCATCTTTTATTACTAATTTTACGAATTTACGAATATCACATGATTACTTATTTCTTAGTTACTTATTATAACCTGACTTGTAACTTTAAGCTTTTACAATCCACGTCTTAATCCAATTTTGACGCTCTGATCATATATTTATCTTTATTTCTCTGAAATTTCATGTTTTAAGACAAATTGTGAAGTTATAAATAAGGAATGAGTCACTTGAGAATTGTAAGGTGATGTTTTCGTTCACAACGATCTAGAAAGAAGCAATAGCTGGCGCAGGGCAAAATATATAAATAGAATGTTACTCTAAAATTACTATAAGTTATCTGCATAATTACCAGACAAAATCACTCGTTATAAAAAAGATTTCATCAAAAACAATGATAAATTATCATGGCATTAGAGGGGAAATTACAATGTCTGGATACTTCATTTTTACTTGAATGTCATCACATCTTGATACGCTTCTTCATTTGTATTTTACCAATTTAATAATGCATCCCCTTGCGTGTCTCGTCCAATTTAACTCGGATAACAAGTTAAACATTGGAATAAGTTTTGTTAGGCCAACTTACGCGAATTATATTGATCGCTAACCAACAATTCATTCTCAGATTTCTTAGGAATTTTCAAATTCTCTACCTGGTTTTATTGGAATAAGAATTTCAGTCGATAGAACGACGTTGTGTGTGAGAACATCTCTAACCACTAGTGCATAGCTCAGACAATTAAGCTTAAAAAATGTTAAGACAGCTTTATTAGGCATTAGACAGATGAGAACCGACTGAACGACTTATAGTTAATTTAGACCAATCGATTTGTACTTTGTACAATTATAGCCTTATCTTCCGTCATGATGGTCTATTTTAGATTTCAGAAGAATATCCGTAAATAATAATTTAACGCAAAGTCGAATCTCGCCATGAACAGACATACTATCGCGTGATTCGAAAGCGATTCCCTCGAAGCGTTATTTATCACTGGCAACATTCCCGCGAAATCACACTCCTTTTTGCTTGGGAAAATGCAAATTGCGGAATGTATGCGCCCTACCGGCTTCCACGTATGCGCGCGCACACCCATTTACGTGCAAAAAGATCCGCGAACATTGGAACCGCGGACCCGCCCTAAAACGGCTCAGTAAAAACGGACTAACGTTTCATTTAAAATTTCGGACGAGCCACCTGCGTACGGCGATGCGCGAATGTTTTATTCAAAATTTATCGATTCGCATTAAACGTACGCCGGGTAGGAAACTGGATGGATTACCGTCGTGGATAAAAATTCGGCCCTGCTGAAATCAAATGTGCCCTGTACTTACAACCGCCGTAACAACGATAAAATCGTGTGCGTTTATAAAGATAAGGAAAAGTGTTTGCGTCATAAACGTTCGTAGAACTTTCTTTAATATATAAGTTACTATAATAAAAATAATGACGTTAATAATAGAAGATGATGATCTCTCTCTCTCTCCCATGCTTTGAAGTTTAAAAACAAGAGCAACGACTTTGTACTAAATATAACATTTTTAAATCATTAAAACGGTACGACCTTCCATGGCACATCACAAGGCACGTTCCTCTGTAGAGGCGGACCTTCAGTCTTTCATGAATATTAAGTATGAGCAGAAGCGTGCGTATTCTCAGGACGAAACATGCCTTGCCGTTATCCCTTTGAAGTAAAAATTTATAGCTTCTCAACTTGTTTTATGAAAGCAACCGGAAGTGTAGGGAATAGAGCACTGTTAACACATTGAATGTCACAGTAATAATCCGTAACCGGTGCTACTACCTTTCTAGGTTATGGTATTTATCTTATGTACACTGTCACAGACTATCCGCGATTGTTAAATTTATGTCGCTGTTTCGCGTCTTCCCGATTTATTTTCCGAGATTTTAAGATAAAGATATTTACGGTTTCGAGTCACGCGACACTCCCCTGGGATAAGGCAAATTGGCTAATGATTTTGTGCGAATTTTGGAGGTTGAAGAAGGATATCAACAAAACCTTTTTCGCAATAAAGACTTTTATTAATTTCTCAAATTCAAGGTAAAAGGCTTAAATTCGAGTTTGTATCCACAAGGAAGTTTACGTTTGAATTGTTTGACTCATCAAACCGATCGATCGTTTGGGCTCCACCGATACGCAAAATGAATGCGCCTCAACCTTTCCGAAAATAATTTAGATCAGGGCGAATTCGTGATCCTTGACGATTTTCCAATAGGCAAATGAATGCGTCTTGGATCCTCCGTCTAAGTCCCGATTAAAAAACCGAAGATGCGGGTTGGGAATTTCAGACAACCCGGAGGTTTCGATCGCAAAATGAATGCGCCTCAGATTGCTCAGGATGTCTTAAAATTCTTAATCACTCGGATTCTCCAGAACACCGATACACAAAATTAATGCGCCTCAGAACGTTCAAAAGAATTTTAAGCTTCGCTCTCCCTACGATATTCCCAAACTATCGATACGCAAAATTAATGCGCCTCAAATGTTTCAGGAATATCGTGATGTCCACTACTGACTGGAGAAAAACTCGATTAAGAATATTAACAGGAATGATCAAATTTTACTTGTTAAAACTTAAGCACAGGGAAATCGAGACTGTCGCGAGCGTTACTGTAGCGTCTAATCGTAATGAAAACTCGAATAGTAGTGATGACCGCGCCCAAAAGCGCCGATATATATATTGTCTAAATTCTACCCCTCCTTAGCCTAAAAGTTCCAAGGGTATGACGAGGACTTACACGTGCATCTGTGGCATGTGCGTTAGGTTTTTGTTTATCTGAGGATTCTAGAATCCTAGGCGTCGACAATGAATAGATGCCTTTGAGGACTCTAGGAGCCTCTCGTCGCCTTCTGCTATCAGATGCAATTTTATGGGTCTAGACTTTTGGGCTCTTGTTTCCCCTAATTTTCTATTTATTGGGGTTTGGAAAGATCTTTGAGTTTTTCTCTTTCACTATCGCTAATCTAACGTTTGGGCAACTGGCAGGCGGATGTTAGATTTCGTTGTGGTTTGTTTCTCGATTTCCCTTTTCCATAAGCGTAAGGTCGATGTACGTAACAATACCAATTTAACAAATTTTGAACAACGTAAATAAGTTCAAAACATTGTACAGTAAAAGGTACACTATTTAAAAACTAAACATTTGTATTGTAACATAATATTTTACAAAAATTAAATATTCTGATGTAGTGTACAAAAATAATTCAGACATAAATGAAGCACACCATTGTAATTCTTAGATTATGTAATCACTTCTTTGCTTTTTTCGGACTACAATGTACAAGATTTTTTTCTTGACATCTACTAATACATTTTTGTAGCGAACAAGCTTAGCCTTTCTTCTTTTGTATTTCGTGATATAATGTTATTAACATAACTAAATAACTGGTAGAAACTGAATGGAAATGAGTCACAAATAGTCACTACCAAGTATAATTTAGTCTATAGCAGTTTAGTGGTCACCACAGATGATCGTTAACGAAATAACCACACATTTCATAAAAATATGATTTTATTTCATCATAATTTTTAATATTTTATCATTATACACTAAGAATAATGAAAATTATATTGTGGCCTCCTAAGCGGACCATATAAAAAGTTCGTGGCAATCAACGCGTTAAGGACGCGACATAACTGTTGGTAATTAGTATTTTTATGCATATCGTGTAAAAGACATGATGCACCATTAAGTCGTTCTAAAATATACATGTATAGTTGTTCTTTACTCAAAGAACGTGTCGGGTAGTCATGAAATGGTACATTATAATGATCTATTAACAGACAAGTAAAAATAATATATAAATATTATTATTATAAGAATTAAATAATTGCCACTGGTTTGTGGACAAGATTTATTGGATGTTAATTAGTTTTGAGTGTGTAAACGATTATGAAAAAAATTCGGTCATCGAACAGCCTAAAACGGGAATCGAACCCAGGACTTTTCGCTTTCCGAGCGACTACTCTACCAGGCAATTGTTTTCACAATCACCTACACATTAAAACCTAATTAATATCTAATAAATCTTGTCTACAAACCAGTGGAAATTAATTTAATATGTATAATAATAATATGTATATATTATACTTGTCCGCTGATAGATCATTAAAATTTATCCCTTTTATTTCATCCCCGGAAGAGGAGATCGTTTAAAATCTGCGAATCATGACATCTATCAATTTCTTATTGCGAAGAGGAGAGACGTCTTGCGACGTTTTGCATGCGAGAGATTGTAAGTAGTCAGCTTTCTCGCACAAACCAGTGAACTTTATCAAGCGATTGTCTTTTTATATTTCAGCATCAATAAATGTACTTTATTTCATGTTTTACATATACAAAAAAAGCGTGCCACCGATAATAGCATGGTTTTCTTTGGGTGAAATTCGACTGACGTCGGCCGCAATAAATGCGCCATACCCGACAATTTTGTTGTCCCCAAATCGGTTACAAAATTCTGACCAACCGATCAAAGGGTTTCTCCAATCCGATCGGCGACCCAAATGCATATTGCAGAACTTTAAAGGTCCTTCTTCGGGTGCTTCGTGAATATTCACACGGCACAAAAGAAAGTTCGTGTGGGCATGTTTAATTCAGGCCCACGGCCAAAGCGGGTTGATAAAGCGTTTCGAAAAAATCGGTAAATTTGTATCGTCACCGCGTATAGCCACGAAGTGGAAATAAGGGGCAATTTTTTCTCAGAGGGGAAGAACGTCTTCAGAGCTGCGGCATCTGTTACATGAGTTCAGAGATCACTGCTGGAAGAACACATATCTGGTGGAGGAGAAAAAAGCGCGGATTTGGCATACCGTATCATCCACGCACCATTGAGAAATGACACATTCGTGACCAGCTGTTTGTGATACTGATAAGAACAATGCGGAAAACGGAGAAAGCTTCTAATACAAATCCTTGTGCGGCAATGCGGCTTAGAAAAATTGTTTTGCATTTGAAGAAACATATTCGTAACGTAACCGAAATTTAATCGATATATTAATTACCGCATTTTCTTCATAATGATATCTTACTCAAACTACTAAATCACATTAAACAGAGAAAATCGATTATCTACATAATACGAACGCCCCTAAAATAACGATTATTTGTGATAAATATTTATAAAATCACAGATTCAAACATTGCCAAGACGAATAACAATGAATTGATTTCTCTCCTCTATGTTTACAATAAAACTCTATTTTCAACAGCGATAATGACTTTCGGTGTATTTCAAATAAAACTACAATCCTTAAATCACACGTTCCACGCGAATCAATTTTTCCGCTTCCTTCCATTCACACCCTTTAATATTATACTAATACCTATAAATAAAATATATCACGCTAATACATTTTATTAAATATATCCTTTGTTAGCGTTAAATAAATTAACCAGCGCGTATCACGTATGATACATCTGATGCGTAAAGTTAGAATTATTTGGAACTTTTTTGGTTGATAGCGCCTTGCAGCCACGACATCCGCTCATCGGTACATCAGAGATGGGCTTAGGGTGGCAACAATAAGAACAATGTGCGCTTTTGGATCCCTGCAGGCCGGCCACATACAATCCCCTGGTGCAGCATTGTCTCGTTAATTAAACGGATAAGCCGTCGAGACGAAGACGGCGACGTCGGCGAGGACAACGGGCGAAACTCGCCGACAGGCCGCAGAAAGCATCGGAAACGTTTGACGGGGTTGACGGACGGATCGGACGATAACAAAGTTAGCGCCACCGAGAACAGGCGAACCGACAACCAGGGGACGAGAATGGAGAAAACGATTATGGACGCGTGAAATGGATGAATGGGGCCCTGGAATCGTACCGGCTGCCCCGCGACTGCAGGCACCTACTTCTGGCGAATGGAACGCATTTGGAGGAACGAGATTAATCTTAACCAAATGATATGAACATACTTCCGGCTAACTATCCCCTTGCTTAATAATTATGTGTGTACGTTAAACAATTGGCCTATGCGAGCAACAAATGATCGTAGATGGAGTGGATGGAAATGAAAAGGCAATATATAGCATACGTTTCGACTCGGTTATCAGTCCTCATCAGGTTTATCAACCTCTACAAATATACAATAGTGTTACAAGTTGATCAAAATTTTATGTGAGATGAATGATATAAATTTAAAGTTATAACAACTTTTTATACTTTATTAGTTCTAGATCATTTCAAAGCGTGAATAGAGATTAAGTAAAGAGTGCGCGTCTCCTAACCTGAGCAGCAAAAGTGATCAAGGCCGAAAAGGCAAAAATAGGTGGAATTGAGAATCAAACTAAAGAAGGGCCGTTGGAAGGGCAGAATGGGAAAAAATGAAGGACAAATAGATTACTATCTAATATTAGGGAGGAAAAGCTTAACCACCAGAACTGAAACGTACCTTAAAGATGTGTAAAAAAATTGGTCATTATTAATTCTCGATTTATTGTTCTACGCATATTTTATTGCGTAAACTATCATATATTACAGTTGTTCTATTTCTTTTACAGAGACAAAGATGTTATGTGTCTGTTCAAGTATAAATGGCAGTAGAGGGCAAAGTCAAAGGTTGGTAGAGGGCTAGAAAACGTTGGGGACCATTAGTACTTAAGTAACAAATGTTAAGGATATAAGAGATCCAACGTTTTTAACACTAGAATTTCTGGGGCAGTCAAATTCAAGACAAAATTCAATTCTTCGCCGACTCATTCTTATAACGGTCATTCTTATAACGGAGAAAATTTTATAATTTTTCACAATTTTAAGAATTCGGAAATGTGTATTGATTTATTGATACTTCTTCTTTGCTTTCTTTTTTTTAGGGATATTGTGCTGTACGTATCTTTTTGAGATATAGTACTGTAACTAAATACGTCCGAAAAATTCCCCATAGTCTTAATTTTAAAGAACAACCGCTTGAGCACCTTGTTCTCGAAATTAAATATTCAAAGAGCATATTTAATATATAAATCGCATAAAAAATCGAATATAGAACAACAAACGGTCTTCTTCAAAAATCAATAGCGTTTGATCGGAATAATTTCACTGCAACATGATTTTTATTTAAAACAGTATGAATTATATTAACAATAGAGAATATGAAATGAGCAGTTAGTTGAGTATTACTGCTATAGGTAAGCTGCTCGTTACAATTACCTCGTTTCTTCCGACCAATTTTAAGCTGAATATCTATGAACTAAATTCCATTCCCATGTGCAAATCGTATATTCTCACGTTCGTTTAATAAGGCAGTTATGATCATTAACAGTACAGAAGCAAAAAGACGAAAGGCAAAGCACAATCGCGAGATGTATATCATTCTATCCGTGGAATAGTTTCCAAAATGTTCAACCACTTCCCTGCTTATAGGTGTACCGAAGAAAATTCATACAGCCGCCCTCATATTTTCTCAAAATGCAAAGGCCGGTATTATGCACCGAGGCTATACCGATAAGGGAAAAAATGGGACACGAGAGTATAGGCGCAGGTTAATAAGACGAGGAGTATGAACACGAAAATAGAAGAAAAGCGCAAAGCTCTCGTAAAGGATGCTCTTTATCTCTCTTTCTCCTCTGGGAGGTAAACGTATTTCGTAATAATTTCAGAAGACGATAAATGCAGCAGTGACGAGCCTGGCCTACGAACGTCAATAAATGTCGGATAATCGAAATTCCCCATCTACCTGGAAACACGAAAGTTCGCACATAATACGATGCAAGAACAGGGCGGTAAATAGGACAGAGATAATCTACAGCCAAGCGGAAAACCTTAAATGAGCTTTTCGCTCGATATATTCCTAATCGCCTAAATACCCGGAATACCGATACATTCACGAATATCGTGATTATGCGTGCTGAATATAATAACCATGAAATAACGACGGAAGTTAAAATATTCCACTGGACACAATAAAAGATCCACAAGCGTTAATACCTTAGTGGTCCGTTAAATCTTTATGGCGTATAAAAATTTTCCGCTCATAATTTTCTCACGTTCATGAATATTGCATAAATGTACGTAGCATGATAATGGAAGATATACTTTTATTTCCGGAACAATCTTTTTTGCGTTTCTCATTGGATTATTTGCACAACACAACATCGTACTTTATTATCGTCGCATTTTCCAGATTCGCAAAATAATATCGATGATAAAACCACGCGAGCTTTTTTCAAAGTATAAAAATAAAGAAAATCTTTTATAAAAATCTCGAAATTGTACGCTCTATTATAGCGCGCTTTATAAATTTGATTCTAACAAGAAATACTAATGTGAATAGCCATCGGAAAATACCGAGTGCAATAGGGATATGTAGATACAGGAAAAAGATGCGCTTGGAAATTATTTTCATAACGAGAAGCGGCAATTAAAATCTGACGCAGATGCAAGAGCCATTTGTCCCAGCATGTCAAGTGCTAATTTCGAAAAAAAAAAATGGCGAAAAAGATTGTCCGCACGAAGGTTCAATAGCGAGCGCCGGTAGTTTCGGGCGCTTTTTTGTTGTAGGCCGGAAGGATATTCGGCAAATATCACTGACAAGGGTCCACAGTTCCCCTTCCATTAATTAAAACGTTTCGCCCAATGTGTACGCGCAGTTTCATCGCGTACGCAAAGCCTGTCAAAGGACGAGCGACGAGGGGGTAAGGGGGGAATAAAGCGACACAAAAAAATAAGATTAATGGGAATATCAGGGGGAGAATATATGTGTGGATGAATGTATATGAACCGTTTATTTTAAAAGTGACCTAAGTCCATTTATATTCAAATCCAGATATTTAAGAGTTTACGTTATTTTGCGCATTTAAGAGTGTATTAATGTGCTACACCGCTTAAGTGTGTCTAAAAGAGATAAATTTACAATTTCTGTTAACAATTAAATATATTATAATTATATTGATATTAAATATATTCTATTAATAATTAAATATAAAATAATATAGATTATTAAATGGATTATACATGTTTTCTTACCAGAAATGGAGTCAAGCCACTTTCAAAATTAACAACTAGATTTGTTACAGATTCTGAAAGAGTCAAAGTTTGTTTGACCTAATTTAAAATGCTTCAAATTGAAAAAAAAACAATACTCAATTTCTTTTATATTTTTCCCCTACACTTCAAAAACACAATTTATGCAATTCAGGAAATCTAATTATATAAATTACATAGCAATTTATTGCTCACGTACGTTTTGTGTATGCGGAAGGAATTTGAAGAAGTCCTTGTTCTTCGGGGGTATATATCGTAATAAGTCCATCATGTCCTTGTATTTCGCTGCTCTGATTTGTCTTATATATTTATAAAGTGGTGTCAATGCAATATTTTCGAATTCATGCATCTAAAATGATCGTATCGTCTGAATACACTTAATTACAAAATGTTCTTTATGACAACTAACCTAATGTTATACACGTTACTACAGCTAGTGAAAAATAATTGGCAAATGGACTTAAGCCACTTTCAAAATAAACGCTCATATACGTATAGAAAAAGCACCGTATAAAGGGAAGGCAGTAACCAACGGGTTACGCCCAACTCTTTTTTACGCCGGCTTTGTGCAACACCGTACAAACGCAAAACTTCATTTTCTCGGGCCGCGTCTTTAAATCTTAAGTGCTTTAAGACCTTTCCGTTTAAAAACGGAATTATGCTAATTCACTGCATTACTTACCCTCGAGGGAAATATTAAACTTCACCAAGCGCGAGAGGTGTGCCGTACAACGGAAGATTTCGAAGCTGCACCTCGGGTAAGAAGGTAACATTACACGCGAGATACGCGCGGGGAAAAAGTCTAAACGTTGAATTCACATCGCACATCAATCAACCGCCCTCGTCGCGCTCTTCACCCTCTATGTTTCACGATGACTTCAAAGTGACTTGCCGTTTACGCGCTATACCACAAATCAGCTATTGTGTATTTTCAGATTCGTGGATTGATGTCAATAAAAAGACCATTGATCGTTCGTCAAACAATCTATTGCTCCCATAAAACTTTTTTTTACTTTTGGTATTTCGCAAAAAGGGAAATAATGCTGTCCGACTGCCAAAATCTGAATAGAAATATCAATTAACCGTCGAAACTCACGTTATCGATTTAGGTATTTTGGGCATAGCGTAAAAACAAGTTATATACGGTTCCAGTCATGCCGATCAACTATGGTAATGAAGCTACCGTGATGTAGTTGATAAAAGCTCGGACTTCTACACGGGAGACCCGGGTTCGAATCACGCACATCATCTCTGGTTTTTCCATGTGATATGTAAACTGCAGCTCTACTGGATCGGAATCCCCTAAAACAGTAGGTCTTAAGCCAAATGACCTTAGCAGTCGGTGTCGAAAATGATTATAAAGAAAAAAGTTACGGTAATTATGCTTGAAGGATAAATCGCGTATTCATGTTGGATCAGGAAAGTTTAGCTTTGTATTTCAGAGCACCTAGGAGTTAAATATTCATCTTCACTTTCATATATACTGTATTTCACGGTTTATTCTATCTCCGCGTAATCCTCTTCGACTTCCCGATAACAATCTGTGTACGCGATCTACTATAAGCCAACATTTATTTATTTTCTGGTCGGTACATCAACGTAATCCGAGAGATTATATGGTAAATTTTATATCATCCATCAACCGAGAGATACGTTTACATAATTTATGGAACCTATTACTGCACAATTATCGTAAATACAGGTTCATAAAGCTGCATGACGTTTAAATCAATTGAATTTGTTAATCTCCAGAGAATACTTTCTCGTGCTATATAAATGTCTGTGCTACCAAACCAATGAAGTACAAAAACAACAGATTTATATGTGCATCGGCAACTATTTTACGTAATTCGATCTGACAAAACGGACATTTAATATATGATTTGATAAGGAAGAATAGTGAAATAAATTTTTAATATTATGTACATTTTCCAGCCGCTTAACAAAATTTTGAGACATATATAACACATACTGGATAGGAGAAAAAAGTATTATTCGAGGCTAATTAGTTATGCTGAAGTTAAAAAACGTATTCAAGCGGACTGATATTTGAAAAGATTGAAAAATACGTAAAACAATCGAGTACAGCATAAGCTATTTTGTATCTTGTAAAGCGCATGTCACATGCATGATTCACTTTATTGCGTAACATTCTCTTCTTTAATCATGTAACGATATTGTTTTTCTCGTTGAATATTATAAATAAAACACAGAAATTGGTACGCGAAAAATAGATTCCAATCTGCCGACATCGATGCTGCATTGGCGATATTTCTCCCTCATTATACGATATCCTGCTGTATTGTCCTATTTGATTCGATTGCATCCGCAGAATATAAATCCCACATTGGAAAACAATTGAGGCGCTCGTGAAATATAAATCGAAATACCTTACTTGCTATTTGTTACATTAAAAGAAAACAGAGGAGGATTATTAAAATGCAGGAAACTAAAACTATGGACAGACGGGTATAACGTAAAACGCCATTTAAGTAAATTATTAGTCCGCTCTAGCAACGTTCTTTGAGGAAATCTATTTCTGATACCACGCTACTGATAAAAATCGCGAAGAATTATCTCCGAGAATATGCAGAAAAATGATATGCATAGGGTCCAACGATACAAGACACAAATTCAAGCCATACGCTACCGTATTTAATCTGAAGGAAAATCATATTACCTTACCCACTCACTTTGCTTTATAAAGAACCACAAAAACCTGTTCAACTAAAAAAGAATAATTTTCAAGCTGGAGAAATGATGCAAAACTCACGATGAAAGCAAATATTATCTGATCTCAGCGAGTACTGTACTCATATCTACTCCGATTTACTCATCATGAATAAGTTATTTACAACGTTATACCTCTATTGGAGAGCTTAACATGAGAACTACCTACTTCTTTTCCGGCATCCTTAAGTATTAATAGATCAATGTAATGCGTATATCAATTGTAACGTCAATAGATCAATGTTACGATCCATGTACTGCAATAAAATTGTAAAAGATGTCAAAAGATTAAACCGTGTAAAATCACGCAAGTTTTCTAAAAAAAAGTTACTAACCATTCCTTTTCACTGACTTGGTACTACTGATGTTGCAAAAACAATCATGTGCAATAGAACAAAACATAAACTCAAAGAAATCTCGGGCAAATGCCCGAACCTCGGAATTTTTCCATCCGGTCATTCGTCTTCAGTCCATCGTTTTGATCTCTCAGTTTCTTCCTTCGAGCATTTGACGGGCATCGCAATGTACACAGAAGAAGAAAAGCAGAAAAGACAGCGCAGTAGCACGAGGAAGGGCAGATAGTCCCACGGGAGAACGGCCGACACCACCAAACCCCCGATCAATTTTTCACTTACGGAATTCCTTCGCTACACAATTCCCCGGCATTCTATTCCCCGTGTCGAACCTGCCACGAAGGAAGATCGGATCGGTCCTGGAACACATCCGGGAACCTTCTCCGTTTTCCTCCATCCGCATCCAACGTCTCATTGTTGAGCGCGGCTTTCTGCCACCGGTTGGAAACCACACGGGACAAAGATCGAGTCGAATATAGGATAGCTGGTGTACAAAAAACAGGCGACTGTGCGAAACAGCTCTGGAGCGCGACAGGATGTATATTTGCAAACACAAGCATA
Organism: Ampulex compressa; assembly: GCA_038496175.1. NCBI lineage: Eukaryota > Metazoa > Arthropoda > Insecta > Hymenoptera > Ampulicidae > Ampulex > Ampulex compressa. The sequence goes on along the minus strand of JBCFXI010000324.1, from coordinate 163,628 downwards.
AACGTTTCTGGGAGATACGGAGAAAACATGCAATTGATTTTTATAGGCAGCCTACTTGTATTTCGAACGGACATACAGATTTATTACGGTTTTATTATCTCCGATTCGCTTACCACCTTTATAGCTTAACAATTTCTTATTATTGATTTTTCATTATTAATTATCATTATTAATCTTTAGTTCTTGAGCCACACATTAGTGGACAAAAATGATTATTCCCACACGATCGACTGAACTCTACTCCAAAAAGACCAGATGGAGAATCAAAAAGTATAACTGTGCGTGAATAGGCTGCTTGTAAAACCGCAATAAATGTATCGTTAAAAATCGCCATCAAGCAAGAAAGATTAGGAATACGAGAATGACAGTTTTATGGTTTTAGTAACATCTGTGTTTATAAGAAACGCCTGCAACGTTGCCAATTTTTAGACTTTAATTGGAAGAATTATTTAGCATAAAAGCCACTATTTAAGCTCGGATTATAAGCTCCTCATCGTGGTATATTGTACGAACTTCCAGAGACAATATGTTTATATAGGGAAAAAGTTATTGTTATTAAATTTGCATCCTACTTTGACAGCACTTATTAAATCTATAAAATATCGTCTGCTTCACGAAATCTTTTCTCTTCGAGTTTTTGTTACTCCGGAAATTAAAAGGTAGGTGAGAGAATAGTGTGCCAGCATTCGGTTGACTTTCGAAACCCACCGCATCCCGCCAATGATTATTGCCTTCAAATTGTATTAACAACAGCACGTTTACGCACAGTTAGGCCCGATCGCTAAATTTGGCGTGTGACCGCAGCCTGTAATGCAAATTGGTAGACCGTATTAACTCGGAAATATTAATTTATATCCCAATGACCGGTATAATTGAGCATCAAAATGTCCATTAAAACTCTCTATGCATATATAACGTAATTTCCTGTGCTTTTACCGACATCCGAAGCCCTACCCTCCCCTTTGTACCGCCACCTTTTTACACGGGCTCTGCAGGAAGATTATTAACCTTCGTGCGACGCGGAAGCACGGGGCTAATAGACGCTAAATGCATTTACTGATAGTTATGCGATCTAGCCGCCTCCAGAGATCCAGGCCCCGGGAAGAATCTTAATTAACGCAGCGGGATTCCATTAAAATAGCAGGCTGCTATCCAAGGGATAGTCATTTATCGCTGAGAGACCAATTAGCCAAAAGGTAGCAACCACGAGCATGTTTATCCTCGCGTTTCGTGAACTTAAGGAGGATAGCCAACACTTCTACGGTGTTCAGAAAATTTTAGAATTTATGCGCGATCATCTTTAATCGCGAGCTTCCGCAAAAATGGGTGATTCTGGATTTGAATAAAAATATACGTTTTTCATTCACGCTTTCATCGCCTTTTCCATTAATCGCTAAAATTACGATTTGAATTCTTACACGAGGAAAATAGACTAAGGCTTATCTCTATCCAGTATATAATAATAACTCGCAAAAATCCTGATTCCTTAATTCTGTACATACTTTGTATAATAAACTAATGATATAAAGGGATTCAGGCTTAAGATCTCAATTACACATAATGTAGAATGTTGACATTACCGTGAGCGCCTACGCTATCGGACGTATTAATATCTATAAAAGCCTAATAGACTACAGTTAAATACGCTGTATCGCGACAACCGTAAACTATCCCCCTACCTTCCTATCATTAGAATCCCAAACCATGGAACATGCCTCCCGAGGGAGGACTTTCCTGAAATTTAGCAATTTTGCCCGGGGCGAAAAAGGGTTGCGAATCGTTGTCGGGCCAATTTCGAGGGTAAATCGGCGCACATATAGGAGGAAGAGAGGGGACGAGATGAAATTCTCTCGAGGATACGACACTGCAAATGGTAAATTAATGTGGCAGGAACCGTGGCTTCCCACTCGTTTCAATTCGACGATATTTTGGTATAAGGGCCAATAGATCATCACCGAAAGTGGAGAAAGTAGATCAGAGGAATACGAGAAAAGGGCACGAGAGAGAGCCAGAGCGGTGGAAGAGAAATAATGCGTTGCAGGAAATAATCCGCGGAAAATAGAGGATCCGAGGTGAAAATTCCCGGTTTTCCGAAGGGAGCTGATCTTCCTCTGTAGAAGGGAGATAAATCGCACGGCGTCCAGTCAAACGTCGAATCGAGTCTGGCGCCTGAAAAATTTCCATTCTCTCCGTCTCTCGCGGAACCTCCTGGGCCTCCTCCACAAATCGTCGTCGAATGAGCTTCATTTTATGGTCGTGTCCTCGCGCCGACCCAACCGCGAATCTGCCAGTTCGGCAATGCGTGATCGATCATGGCGATACGTGATTCGTTGCCCTTTCGTTTCTCAGCAATTTCGGTATAATTGCAACCGACATGTTCGTTCGAAGGAATCGGACGAGACCTCGTAAAAGACCGGACCAAGTTTTCTTTCTCGTTGCTTGCGGAATGTCAGGACAATTTATCGGAAATATTCTGCGGATTAAAGGTGGAAAAAGCAAACTATTATGGTCACCGATTGAGGGATTAATACCAGAACTATCGGCCACTTTCGGGACATATTTAGAACACCACATACATGTTCAAAGAAAAGAGAGAACAAAAGGAAATTTCAATAAATAAATTATCTAAATAGTGCATGGCCATGAAAAGTTACGATTTAAAAAAAAATGACTGCTCAATGATTTTGACTAGCTCGGTAGTTTTAGTGTTAATTCAAACTGTACGTAAATATGATAATACAAGAGAAGTTACGATAAACGAAAATATGTGTTGTGTTTTGTTAATTTCAGGATAAAAGTTTATGGATTTTTTACAACGGCCTACATAGAAAAAAGATTGTTAATGCAGAGGATAAACTTTACATAATGCCGCCAAGAAAAATTCTGACGTTATATTTCCCACATACCTATATATAAGTTTATCGTGTTTATTCAACTGCTCTATATATCCTCCCTTCTCCATTAAATCTTTCTTCCTTACTTTGCATTTTTTGTAGGTTAACAAAAAACCATATTCAAAAAGCATAGTTAAAAAATCAATATAATGAGGATAAATTAATAGGTATACTTCCAAGGTTAAAGAAAAACTACATATACATGAGTATTGTAGAGACTAATGAAAATAGCTGTACTTCTTTACATGGAAAACACGTTACACCTATTTTTATGTAATGTGTGCTCTTTATGTTTAAATTCCAACACAAATATATTTGAAAACAATATTTTAATATCTACTGAAAAAATTATCTGAAGCATCGTGAAGAAATCGTAAAATTTGAAATCCGTAAATCAATTTATCATTAAACTAAAGAACTAAACGTGCTTTTTCCTTACACATACTTTTTATTGAACAATCAATTTATTTTAAATATAATCTACAGTTTCGCAGGTTATCAAATCGCACCGATATCATTTTAAGGCTGAACGTAACGCAGTTTATTAGCAAAACGTAAATCGTGTGTTGTATCCGCCGATAGGTTAATTATTTTTAATAAAACCTCTATAAAAAAAAATTGACAGTCTTATTTTTAACCGATAATGAAGGAGAAAGATTGCCGAGTGAGTACGATCGAGTATTCTTCAAGCATCGCTATCTTTCGAAGATTGATTGATGACAAAATGACCGTTCATCGTGCAAAAACCACGAATAACTGTAATAAATCACGCGTCTGATTGAACGATCCGAACGTGATTTGTTCCTCCCTCGTGAGTGGTGGCCCTTCATACGACAAAGAACAGAATGAGAAGAAACTGAGGGTGGAACGATACTATCGACGCGTACATGTCTAAAATTTAAAAGTCCAGAAAAGGCACGAAGATTGGTAAGGTGTTTATCTGAAATTGAAACCATTTTTCATCATATAGATTGTCTAACTTTGGACGATATATGTTCAGTGGTACACATACGTATACAAAGGGAATTTTTTAAAAGGATCCTTATCTCCTCTAGCCGTTCTCGCATAAACGATATTATAATATACCTGTTTCCGAAACAATATAAACCAATTTTATATGCCATTTTAATAACCATTATCAAATCATTTTATGTACATTTATCAATACGCTTATATAAAGTACCACAAGTGCTTTTAAACCGTGTAGCGAAGTATTCATTCTCGCTGTATTGATTAATACATTCCCAGTAATACAATTCCAGTAACAGAACAAAATGAAAAAAAAGGCAAAAAATCGTTTCGCACTATCTGATCAGTATTTCAATGTCGGTCGTAAAATGATATTTTGTGAGACAAAACTGGTATAATAGATAGAGATTCAGATTTCGACACGGAAGATCCGAGTTCCAATTCTGTCCATCATCTCTAAAGAATTTTCCATGTGATATTTATACCCTAGTTTTGGTAATTTGAAATACATTTTGAACCGATAGATCCCGGGTCAGATGATCTTAGTAGTTGGTATAGAAAATTGCAATAAAAAAGAAGGAATATTTAACATAAAAACTCAAGCGGACAAAAATGCACATATACTCCATAATGGGAACAAAGGAACAATGAATGAGAATAAGCGAATCGAGTAAACATAAGACAGTAGTACCGGCGGCCGTTTATTCCTGAGTTCATCAAAACCGGAGTTGGAAGTAAAAGGAATCCGATCTCGGCTTTCGGAACTGGCCGTAACTCCCGGGAGAAAAGTCTTAATCGAAGGATAAGAGAAAGAAAATGCTTCGGCTGGCAAGACCACTCGATGCGAGATAATTGACCGACATCGGCCCTTTCCAGAAAAAAAAGGGGGAGAGGAGAAGGAAAAGAGTAAAAGAAGGGAGAATATAGTAAACCCCTTGGACGTGATAAATGCGACGTCCCTCATGGTGGACTGACCCTTTGTGAGGAGACAAATTATTTTTTAGCCCACATAATTTGACCGGCTGCCAACCGCAGCGTGAATCACCTTCGGAAAATTTCAAAGGTTTTGTAGCCATAGAAAATCGAAGCACGATAAGGCTCCCTTCGCAAAGCTTTTTTGATGGAGATGCAATATAGTCGTCCTTAAATGCTTATCATCTTATACTGAGGGGAATCAAATTCTGCGGCAGAATCTGCTCACGTCATTTTACGATATCGTAATTTAAACAACTCCCACATACGACACGTGTAATCATTTTTAAACCATCGCAGTTCGACTTGTTTTTGTCAAAAAGATTTTTTTATTGTCTTGTTCTATTCATCATAATATTTGATAGAAATTCATTAGTTGTATCTGGACTAATCGGTGCGACAATTTGCTATCGTTTTGAATGTGCGATATTTGCACATCATGATTCAAGACAAGCCTTAGGCTTTTAGTCTGAAAAGCTAAATAATTGACTCATAAAAAATAAATGAGAACTTTTAATACTTTGCTTATATTCAAGTTATACTACGAAATACATACTAGAAGATCAAAAGAATTTCTCAAAGTTGCACGTCCCATAAATCATAAATAGATGAACCGCCAAGGGTCTTATCAGTTTATATCCACGATTATTGCAAGGAAATCGATACTCGAGAGTCCGAAGTCGAATCATACTCGACACAAGACGATAAAGAATTAACCGACAAAGAGAAAAATAATTACGAAATGCTCAAGAAAATCAGATTCAGAATATGGAATCAACAGTGGGCGAACGATCGAGAGGCCGTAGCTTTAAGGAATACGACGTGCGAACATCCCTGGATGCATCGCAGATTCGCAAAGGACCACGATGGTAAAGGTGAGGCATAATCAAACCGTAAAATTCAATTTCCGAACTGGGTTCCGCAGCTTTGCCTTGTTCCTCTTCTCAGCGAGTAAACGAACACGGCGCTTAACAGAAGGGAGAAGCGTGAACCTGTACTCTACGTGCCTCTGCACTCGACCAGCGTGGATGAGAAAATAGGGCAGGTTGGTAGTTCGCAAAAATAAAAGTGACGGAGGGAGAAACGGAAAACCGGTGGGTGACAGGTTTCAAGGCGACCTTAACTTAATTACGAACCAAAAGAAAATCAAGCAAAAGGAAAGTTAGGGAAACGAGGAAAGAGAATCGCCCAAAGAGTAGTATAAGGCAGTGCACATAAAACAGCTGAATACCATCGAAGAATAGAATGCACAAATGCATCCCCACAAAGAGAGAGGATAAGAGAAGTACAACAAAAGGAACGAATGAATCGAGAAAAAAATGAAGATCGAAAGAAATATCATAAACGAGGACGATCCAATGGGGAAAAAATGCAGATAGGAAGAAGGAAAAGAGGAGAGATACCAAGTGGGGGATTGGACTAAGGGGTAGAACGAATCTGAAGAGAAATGTAGGCCCTGGAGCGTGGGAGTTTCGTCGGGAATGAAAAAGGAGGAGTCTCGACGAAGATAGAGAAAGGAGCAAAGAGTGAGAGGCTGGGCCCAGGAGGAGAGAGGCGGAATATACCGCGGGGCTTTACGCTCGGAAGGTTCGCAAAGGCTGCCCCAAGTTCGGGTACATTATGCAGCGACAACCTAGTCCGGTCTACGGGTCTAGTACTCCTATGCATTTCGTGTCGGTGCGGCCGACGGCGTAAGGTTCAGCGGCTCCAGCAGTGCTTTACCACGAACGAATACCGACGGTGAGATTTACTCGTTCCCACATGAGCGCCGCTGAGTTACTGTTATGCCCTCCCGTATCTTTATAGCGGCATAACTTAATCTTCCCGGAAGAAACGTGGATATTCTTTGGGAAACGCCCCGCCATTGATATCTCCATGGGAAAGAAAGTTGGGGCGAAGAACTTCGGCGTACGTGGTGCTGTTGAAGAATTAATAAGGAAGATTTAGATGTACCTAGCAGTCTTGTCCTCGAAAATATTTAACGCTAAACCTACCAGCCACTTTCTGTACATATTTATGTATGCCGTGTGTATCCTTAAAGAAGAAGGGTATTAAGAAGAGATGCGAATAGAAGAATAGAATGATTTATATTCTGCGGTAGAATCGTGGAAAATTTTAAAAAAATGCTCGACTAGGAAGTATAGCAAATTTTTTAAAAAACGATTGACAGGTCATTTTGACCCCTTCTATAGCGTTAAAAAAATATCTTATAACTCGGCTTTATTACAGAATAATACTTATGGAGGATACAGTAAAGGTAAAAAAGTATATCTATAAAGAGAGCAGTTGGTCGATCAAAATATAGACGTGCTCTCTAAAATATTGTATTCAGCGCCCTGGGAAACAATCCGATCTACGCGTGTTGGCAATCTGAATGCGGGACCAGTATGCATTTCAAGTATGCCTAGTTTATACGTACTGGATTAATCCAACCGCTAATTTACCATACCGCAAATGAATCTTGACTATGAAATTCAGCCGACTGCATATGCCGTTCCACCATCTGCGCATACGCCCAGGAATATTTCACATACGGTGTAAGTTTATCTCGTAAACTGGGGGTAATTCTCGAATGGAGATGCCTAAGGAATAATGCTATTTTCAAAGCTATTTCCAGAGAAGATTACACGCATGCGATGCAGACTTTGGTACTAAAATGGAGGCGGCGTTGGTACAATACATTTTAGAGAATTTCCCGCGCGTACCATTAACATTTATTGGGTACGACACGCGTTGAAGTCGTGAACAGTCACATGCATAGAGCAAGGATATGTGATCCAAGTGGGCATTACGGACGATTTAATCCCTTAAAGTTGTGTAAAATCTGTTTCAGATCGTAGACATCGATAAGGTATTCAAATAAGTATATTTTAGCTGTAAATTGCGCTGACAAAGATGGCTATTATATTTTACCACGTTTTACATTCTTCCTCTTAAATCTTTGTGGCACATTTCTGCACACGTTATTTGACCATATTTATGGCTTCTCTAACAGACCTGACAAAAGACGTACCGTTGTATCGTGTATTATGCGTTTATGCGTGAGCGATGAACCAAACGCGATGGACGAGGCGCGAATAGAGGTTTTTGTGCAAGCGTTGTGAGGAGAGAGTTAAATCGACCGTCTTTCCATCCTGAAATTTCCCGTAGGATTTGATGAGGCAATTCACGTACAAGCGTCCTTGTGATTTTGTTCAAATACACGTAAATCTATAAATATCACCTTTACACACAAGAATTTGAAATTCGTATAATTATCAGGTTATTTTACTTACCAGTCTACCAATAAAATTTTACTTATAAACGCTCATCCCCCTTTCAAACTTTATCAACATCCTGCACAAAACTCGTATATAATAACAAAGGATTTAATTATCATACACTCTTTTCCATTCGCTCCTTTCGAATAATCGACTATCCGGCGTGAATAGAAATCGAGAACAGAGCCTCGGCGATAAATTCGAGCGGCGGGACAAAAATAGCGCGAATGCCGCAAGACGATGTTATTTATCGGGAGCCGATATTATTTCTCGCGAAATAAACGTCGGAATGACGTTAAAATATTTACCCTCCTCTCCCCCTCCGAGTTTAAAGAAAGCATGGCCGAGCTCGTATGCGCATGGGCGTCCGGCTCTAGCCGCGGCGGTGATAAAGGAACGAAAAAGTATTGTGAAAAATAACGCCATCTGCAACCTCAAAAATGTCCCGGCCAGTCTTACCTCGCGTACATCACGCCCCGTTACCCGTGCAACTTACGGGGCAATGATTTATTTGGGTCGCGGTGAGGTAGGAAACTTTTAAAGTGGCTTACTACCCAAGAAATATATCGGCGCATTGCCTACTTGGGAAAGTCGAAACGAACTTTTTTCTCTCTCCCAACCTCTCGGTCCCGTTTCCATCGCCACCATCGGCGAGTACCAACATCGCACACTTCCCGCATTAGGTCCTTACATAAGTCTTATCATCCCCTCTTTGGTGATCCTCAAGACTGATCGAATGGGTCACGTAAATTACAAGTTGGATAAATCGTAAGATTAAGGATCAGAGTGTAGGATAGAAATAAACTATCGTAAGAATAACATTAGAAGCGAAGGGCCGCGACGTTCGCGGTAAGGAAATATCAGGTGTACAGCTTTGCTTCCACGGTTTTTCTCCGAAATGCGAGACTTTATTGGGAACACTGGTTATACATTTATGATTCAAAGTATTGTCCATCATTGTCCACTACTTTCTCCTATCTTTCGGACAGCGTACTAATCCCGCATCGAAAGAACCACTACTTACCGCTAAAAGCGTCTATAGGAAAACGGCGGAAGCAAAGTTGCACACCTAATGTTATATACAAGAGGCATAGAGATTTTGAGTGCTTAAGCCCTCGAAGGTATGAAAGTGTGTGTGTACGTCTATGCATAGGAAAATGCGTAACTAAAGCACTGTCTAGGGCACTGCGAGAACGATCGAAGTTAGACAGTCTAGTTTGAAGAGTCGAGACGAAGAGTCGAGCTTAAGCCGCTGTAGAAGAAATACATTAATACCTTGAAAAAACTGGTTTTTTCAAGATATTCACCATTTCGAGAAAGTAGCAGCGAAGAATAATGATATCTAATGAAATACAATTATGTTGCGAAAAATCTAACGTTTTCCCTCATTGTTCCTCTAGACCACTATCTTATAGTTTACATTTTCCAACTCTTACAAAATTGAAATTGGCGCATGAGAAAGATGATTTTCGTATTCGTTGTCTCGGATTTTCTTCCACAATTCCTCTGCAACAGTAGAAATTAACCTCCATCGTTCCGCGGATTAACCATCGCTGCACGAATTTATCGAGGCAAGCTTGGTAAGCCGTATACGCCATATTCGAACCTTTAATGCATCGTTAGCCCGCCCATGTTTATGGTATGCTACGTAATATTATGGATTTTAATCCTAAGCTGTATGCATGTTTCAAACATGGTGCAAATTTCCAATATCATTGTTCGTATGTTGCCGATGGAAGTATTAAAAATAGTCCTATACGCTATAACGATAAACGTAATTGGTTCGTTAACATTAAAATTTGATTCTCTACTCTTCCTGTAAATTGGCAATCACATCACGTTATGATATAGATCTCACGCATACCGTGCACGGTCGATCAAATTTCGGGCACTTCCACATTACGCAGGTCACGGATTAAACCGGTTAAACGTTATCATACCGGGCAATTTTCAGTACAGAATTAAGAGACCCGAGTAAAAAACACGAGCGATAAATTTCCGATTATCGTTCTTGACCTTCGCCAGTGCCGTTATACCAATTCAATTTTGCACGTCGTAGACATCGCGGAATTGCCCGTAGTTCAGCTACGTGCTAACAAGTTCGATAACGAAAATTAGATAACTTCCCAGACTGATACACTTATCGCGTCGATTAAAGCCACGTCTGCGAAGGAATTTTAATAGGCGCGCCAGGCCCCATCAGGAGAAGGGCTGCGACAGAGTCGCATATGATAAGTTTCCGTGGGAAAAAGCAGCGCACAAATTTCTTATCGTATCCGCCTGCCGTAGCTTCCGATCTGTGGGAAAATTACGAAGACAAATGCCCGTGTCGGTCGGCCCTACGCTGCTTTTTTCCCTCCCCTCCGGCATTCCGAGTTAAACGCAAATTACCGTATAATTGGATTCTGCACCGGGACCGTTGGTAATCCTTGGCTCCCGATATAGGCCGCCCGTCGGAGATTTATTGTAATGTTGCCTATAAGTTATTCGTAATAAACTTTACTGCCTTTGGCGAGGCGTGGCTGGGTAACGTTGCCGTGCTCCGATCGCATTAGCGATTATTACAAAATGTAAATCTGATTAATCGGCCGTGCATTATCGGCTGGGTAGCGAATGCGCTCGAAAATCTCAACGAATTCGAATAAAGGCTTATAGATGAATTTGTTCATGTTATCTGGAAAGTCCATATTGACTTTTGGTAGGTGGCGTAAGGACAGATCTGAATATTTCAGAACGATTTAAAACAAATGACACGCGTACGTATCGTAAAAGACGGTACTTCAGGTATATTTGGAAAAGAAATTTGGTTACGGTAGGTTAATTTTGTCAGTTTTGTACCTATTGGAATATGGAAGAGAACAAAGTGCATTTTAGGCGTTTAATGCTTTTATTTTACCGTAAAGGCAAAAACGCCGCACAAGTGGCAAACGAGATATGCGCTGTTTATGGCGAAGGTGCTGTAGCTGAAAGAACTGTGTGGAAGTGGTTTGCTAGGTTTAAAGCTGGTGATTTCGAGCTAGATCGAGAACGCACGGGTAGGCCTTCCGCCACGAATGAAGGTCAGATTAAAACACTGATCTGGAATAACCCACGCTATACGACACGTAAATTAGCACAAATCTTAAATATGTCTAAATTCACGATCCACGAGCATTTTGCGAAGCTTGGCTACATAAACCGTTTTGATGTATGGGTTCCCCACGATTTTACGGAGAAAATTCTGATGAATCGCATTTCCATTTACGACTCGCTCTATAAACGCAACGGGGAGACACCACTTTTGAAGCAAGTAGTGACGGGGGATGAAAAATGGATCATGTATAATAATGTTGAGCGAAAAAGATCTTGGGGAAAGCGGAATGAACCACCTTTAGCCACCCAAAAAGCCAGTTTGCATCCAAAGCAGGTGATAATATCGAAATAACTAATAATAAACGCGAATAATATCGGTGAAAAAATTCCCTTGGAATTTTTTTTCTATTCCGGTGAGGAACATTTGGCGCGCATCTGGACGTTTACTTTGCTCGAAAGACCCTACGATCGTCTAGAATATGGAAAAGGGTGAAGCAAGACGCAAATGAAGAGCCGTTTGTGGAGATAGAGAATGTTATGAGTAATAACAAACGCAAAGACATTGATTACACCTGGTAAATATGACTGTAATGTAGGTCAATGGAAATGTTTTGCCAGCAGTTATCGTTATTGACACGGCGGCCAAACGGGGCATTATTCACTTCGGTAAAACGTAAATACCGGTCATACACAGAACAATACACGCAATTTGGGAAATTCTAATAAAATCGACAGAATTGTCATTTCAAATTTCTTACGCTGCTTGCGATAATTAAATATAATTTGTAATCAATAAATACATATGTACGTTCATTACGCCGCACAGGTTATTGATATAAATCGAATACCGCTGTCGTCTATGTTAGTCATTATAAATTTTAATAATACAATTTTGCATATCCACGATGTCTCTTGCAAACATTGCAATATTTCTCCGATAACCTGGCTAACATTCTCTGGAACAGGACAACATGTCCAAATTCAAAAACCGGATCCAAAAAAAATGAAAACAAATGTAAGAGACAGCTTGAATCCGAGGCTATTTTCGAGAACGAAAAACGTGCCATCATCGCAATACGCGCGGACGTTCGGTTTCGAATAAAATGCGTTTTCAATCCCGACGACCCATCAATTTCCTCGGACAAGACTGACCATAAAAACAAGCAAAAAGCCGCGTAAGCGCGCGGAATTGCCAAGGAGGCTCGAAGAAAAAAGGACAAAGGGAGACGAATATATCGAGATGGTACCGCAAAAGGTCACGGCTTTCCTTGACAAACGGCGGCCTTGGACTCACAGCGATCGTCCCAGGTCTCCGCTCTGTACGATACTCCAGGTACATTATGGAGCCCCTTCTAAGTCTCTGCCTACCTTCTTTCGTAAACTGCTGTGGCGCGAAGCCGCCGCGTAGACACGCGAAAATACGAAAGCATCGGCCGTTAGACATGCACTGTGGAATCCCGGCTGTACTTCCGGATTGGTTCCCAGGGGCTTTTGCCGATCTTATAGGATCTCCAGGGCGTAACTTTATTTTCTCCTGGCTATCTGACCGACTAACCATGACGACCGGGCGCGATCAATAATTGAGCGGCTCTAAGGGGAAATGCCAAATTCCGTTTTTACGGAAGTTCGAGCGTAGCACGAGCCAGATAAGAAGGGAAACTCGTTTCTTGGTTTTTTCCCTTTTTTTTGCAATTCTTCCCCATGTCTCTGTCGGTTCCCCTGTAATTCAACCGCATTTCACAGTCGCCCTTTTATACTCTACGTTGAAAGGTAATCGATTAGAGAAGGGAAATCTTATATTTGGGACAGACTTTGGAGGAGAAGTTGTATGGTACGTTTGAGGGATAAGTATATACTGGCAATACCATATTTACGATTACTTTGTGAGACATTTACCAATTCCGTTGCATGCATTTACCAATGGGATAACTTTAGGTTCCATCTATAGATCGTAAAGATTAGCTGCGCTTTGGCCAGTATCGAGCAACCAGGATGACCCAATTTTGCAAGATTAATAGGCTTACCGTCGCGCGATGTTTGCTCTTCCGCGGTGTTGAAGGCAAATCGGTTGTTTTTTCATTTTGTATCTGTCCTATAACACGTTCAGCATTTCTGGTTTCTACGTCGAGCGCAGCTAATATTATCTTCTACTCACTATGTTTCCTCAACAAAGGAAATGTACAATGGTTTGATTTAAAAAAAACTCTTCGATTATCCCTGCTTGTATGCATTCAGTTAAATTATTATAATTATCAACAAAACCTAACATACAAAAAAAGTGTCTAATCATTACTCGTAAATACATACTGTCAATCGAAAGATACCTGAATTAAAAGTGAAAATCCACCCTTGAATAAACTGCAAAAACTGTTAAAAATACAAAATATTTTTTGATTCGCAAGGTGGTCTAATATTTCTGCTGGCCCTTCTATCCAGCCCGGACTAACTTAAAACCGAGGTTGATGAGAAGATAGTGGTACGAACCAGGCGATGGTGCGGCTATGTGCCGGACTGATAACCAGCGATAAGCTGTACCGGTCGATAAGCAAGGGGCTTGGCTCGAAACCGACTCATCGCGTGTGCAACCACGTCGACACAACGAAATTATCCGAAATAACGGGAGCACGTAACGGCCTTATTCGCGAAATAACGGGTGCCCAGCCGTGAAAGAGGAAATTAGGACACTCGGCCATTCTTCCTCACATTCGCCTGCCATTTTAAAAAGCTACCGGAGAATGGAAATGAAACTAATGTGGAGCGCGCGCGGGTATTTCAAGGAACGACCGTATTAACTCAAAGAAAAAGTGCTGTCGTGATGCAAAAATGTAAAACACAGATAACCATTGGCAGCTAGGAACGCGGAATCGTATTGTCGATGTGCGTATCTCTTTCGCTTGGATAGAAATGGGACACGTTATGGGCACGATTTTGGTGTGTTCCGACCGCACTCAATCATATTTCCTCGAGCATTAAAAGTACGAGTAGCTTTTCGTGCAAAAGTCTATTCCAGAAATGAAAAATAAACCTCTGCATTTTCTTGAGCATTGCAACCGAAGTTTTATGACAAAGGACGATGATATTGCGTTCGAAGCGTTTAGATATTTAATTCAAACAGATTTTATAATCACGTTGTAACTGGCATTATCTTGAGATCGTCGATACTTGATTAGGAAGTTACTCGTAGATAACGGTAAGCGAAAAGGAATGGCGATTTACCAAGTCAAACGTTACGTCAGAAGGGAAACGTTCTTTTGCAAGTGTATTTGGCCTGGCTTAGTAGAAACTTCAGAGAATAATTCCTGAGCGTGGAATTAGTAAGAGAAACTTGGAACTTTTCTTTCTCAGTTATTTGGTTTAGCATCAGACCCTCGACCAGGCGACTTTCCGACTGTCCCCGGCTTTTTCTCCTCTCGTGTCTTTTTCATTTGAAAAATACGATTGGAAGAGAAAGTTGCCTCGGTCTTCGGCTTTCGAATTCGCGCGAACATCTGAACGTGCCGCCGTATTTTCTCACAATAAATGCTACGCCGGAAGAGCGGTTAAACGACGACTATCCGGTCGCTGTTTCGCATTGAAGCGCCTTCGATCAGCACAAAGTATTTGAAGAAAAGCACGATAAACTGAATTGGTATAAAGTGCCAGAGGCTGGTATATAAAACGAACTTTTTAAGATGAGAAAAAGAGTTACCACTTTGGTTAACGGAAAGAAAGTGTACATCAACTTCTGTCGATAAAGTAAACTTTATTTTGGGTGACGCATATTCGATTAAACATACTATGCTACTGTCTCGAGGGTATCATAAACGATAATTAAAATTTGGTATATAAGACATGATATTAATAAGTAAAAGCGAGTTGTGCAAAACAGTGAAATCATCAAGCTCATTGTAAATGTCACGAAGTAATACTTTACACAGAGAATGTGTACTTTTGCAAATCAAATTGGGGAAATAACATATGCAGAAAATGCAAATACGTCTGGAGAGAAAGAGTAAATAAGTTTAACTGTTCTATAAATAAAAAAATACGGTTTTCCATTAATTTGATCAACATCTACGCTGTATATTATTACTGAAGAAAACCAAGCTGCCAGCTAATATTACAATCTGAAAAAATTTCTCTTTTTCTTAACTCCGCTTGCTATTCACATTAATCGTCACATTTCCGTAACCGAAGCAACAAGATGTAAAATTAATTCTCTACTATTTTACCTCGAGTATATATTAAAAGCGAGAAAGTGTCCAATTTTCACCGCACCTTTTTCAAAGATATGAATTACTCCACCACCTTATATTTATGATACTCGATTTCATTTCATTCTTAAAATTTTATAACCGTAGTATCTGAGTCACGCACTGGTGGTTAGAGACTTTCTCACACACAATGTCGTTCTGCCGACTGAAATTCTTAATCCAATAAAACCAGATGGAGAATTTAAAAATTATTAAGAGGTGTGACAATTAACTGCTCGTTAATGACTAATATAATTCACGCAGCTTCTCTTAAAACCGATAAACTTCAAAGGTCCTAGCTAAAATCAAACTTTGAATATCTCAAATGCAAGCCCAATCCTTTATCTAGTGTCCCCTATTCTAGATTCCTTGTCCTCGATTGTCTGCCTCTTCTATACTTCTGCCCTGTTCCCGGCTACCACATGTCTGCCGCCGGTCAAATTATCCTCAGGACTCTCAAAGCCTCTTCTAAATTACTTACGAACTCACGAAACCGTAAGTCCCGACTGCTCGAAATTAGCTCCCGCAAAAGCTTTTTGCATTAAGTACGCACACTCCCGAATTCGATAAGGGAAAGGAGGTGATCCGTTCTCCCTCACGATCACGCTCTCACTCTCCCTCGCTTTACTCCGCTTGAAATCAATTTATTCTTCTAAACTTAAATGCACGCTTTGCTGATCAGCACATAACATTTATTCTGCACATTAAAATAAACACAAAAAGCATTATGTCTGTCGTTGCGTCTTGTCGTAAAACAAACTCAAAAATTTTTAATATACAACTCCTAAGTATCCGTAATATAAGAAACGTAACTTGAATACAAAGATATCAACGATACTCGATTAATCGTATTAACCTAAAATCATATCTAATGTTATTAATTCACACTATCATATCTATAAACTAGTGTATTTCTTCTAAAAAACCTTTTGAGATATAAAATCATCAACTGCTCAGCAGTAAAAACCCACAACTCTGACATTGCGTAATATCCTAAAACAGGCTTGTAGATTTCTAATATAAACCTCAAATAACACTAATCCAATAATCGTAACTTCAATACAAAGATATCAATAATAGACAATAGGCAAAGATACTAACAGTAACAATAGGACTCGAGCATTCGTACTAACTAACCTAAAATTATATCCAATCTTATTAATTCACACTATCATACGTATAAAGTAGTATACGTTTTTTAAAAGACCTTTGGGGTTTTAAAATCACCGAAATGGTCCTTGCTAAGATTAACGTAAGAGTTTCGATCCTAACCTCTTTTCTCGATCGAAGGCTACGCAGTAGATAATGGACGGCGGCCGGTCAGACAAGCTCCTTAACTCCACTGAAAGTTTGTACAGTGGAGTGCATTCGTCACAAGCCCGACTGACCGGGTTAAAGGGACGCCGGTTAGGGAGACGTCCCGCAAATCGACCGGCTCGATTTAACTGCCTTTCGGCAAGGCTGCCCGCGGTACACACCGGATATTTCTATTTCGGTCGGGCCGGCCGAATATCAAAGATAACGGGCGGCAGCGCCGACAACTGGGTCATCGTGACCGACATTAAAATTGTATTTAATTGCCTCTCTGATAACGATAAAGGAAAATTTTCCCCGCAGTCTCGGAAATAAGGCCGCCCAAATTCGTGTCGTTTGCCGCGGTATACCGGCTATTCAATGAAAGATGACGAGACCTATTTGTAAACGGCCGTGGCCCAACGATCTTCAATCTTTTTGCGAGCGCCAGATTCGGAAGCAGGAAGGGGGATAGGGCGATACTTTTTCTGGATTTAAATTAGAACGTTCTTGATCGCACCTTGACACGTTTTCGGAGAGTCTCCGAAGGGACATTGGGTCTTCGACTAATTTTAAGATTTCCGCGAGGGCGAGTGTACTTATAGCGAAAATATGACATATTACACCTGACTATCTTCTTGCTCGTTGTTATATAAGTATCTCAGACTCGTATTTTGCAAAGTTAGTATCGTATATATGTATCGTATACTCGTGTTTTGAAAACTTGGGTTCTGGACAACGTCAGCGAAGTTTGATCGACCGGCTGACCTTGAATTTCGCAGGGCGAAGTTTTTTTTAACCTCTTCGATACTAACTGAGATTACGGTTAGCCAATGTCTGATGTTCGTTGTGTATTAAAGGATATTATAATCACCTGCTTCTCTTTCAATGATTTATACTTTAGTTGAACGCGGCACAGCCTTCTTGCATCTATTGCTACTGATTTTTCCTATTTTGCTTGAGGAGTCGTTCACCCGTAATTTACTTTACGTAATAAAGTATCAAGAATTACGTCCTCCACGCGGTAAAGCGTACGTCGCGTCGCAACTGACCTATGCAGTCGCTATATTCGCGATTCAACTGTCCATATAGCAAAATTATTCTAGTGAAAGATATAGCCGTCTCTAAAAGGTCAAGGGTTGAAAACTTCGTATTGCGAATAAAAATTATCAGGTGCATTTGTCAAAATAAAAGCGATTTATCGCAATAACTTGCCAAGTGCGTGATTTTAGGATTAAGCGTAAAGTATGAAGAATCATTCGGTCAATATGATTACCAAAACAGAAAATGTTAATCTGCCTTATGAAGTTTCTTCCAATGTGTTTCAATTTCAGGCTATGCGATAATGCAAAATAGGATTCTCCTCGTCGAAGTATATTTAATTTCTCTTGCGAATAGCCATGCGTGTGAACAAAAACCTCGCGATAAATCGACTATTTGCTAGCGCTAAAACGAATCTCCTCTTCCTGTGCAAAAACGGGAAAGACGAATCTCGGGAGATTTTGACGCGAGCCCAGCGGGGATTTTGACGAACCACTGCCTTCTCAGGAAATAATGAAGATCCGGGGAAACACCCGACGATTTATAATCGACTCTGTATTGCCGATCCAAGCTGAATTCAATCTTAATCGCATGTGGGAATATAGTTGTTACGTGCGCTACTTTAATATGCTGCGTATACCTACGAATGCTGTATCATTTTAATTTATCATTTTTTAAAATATCGTTTCGAATTTTCCTTCGATACTTGCGCAAGTTTTTCTAATATCAAGAGTGCTGCACTTGTGCGTACATTTAGAGTGACAGAGCTGAAAAGCCCTGGAAACTGAAAAAGACCCACCCAGGCGATTCGATGAGGTTCAAAGACCGTAAGACTCTCTCAGCATTTTTAGTGGAATACATTAGGGAAGAATGCCGGGTCGAAAATTAGATGAGGTATATTTATGCAACCGCGTCGAACCGCCGACGGTTCGTTGACAGTGACGAGATACAACGGCGGATGGCCTTGATTCATTGCGCTCGAGCTAAGCCTATTCGTATAATCAGACGGCGACGTATCACCTCGGCCATTAATTACAAAGCCATGCTACACACATTTATCAAGCTACACGGTTGAGAGGCCACGTAGATTGGGTAAATAGACGAGGTAACTGCAAATGGTTGCATCAATGCCAAATCTAATATTGTAATGAGCTTTGAACGAAACTCACGGGGAAAATCTGTGCTTTGAAATGTATGCTATGCTTCAAGAGTAACACCACACATCGGAAATCAAAAACAATCTTAATACGAATGAAGAAGAATTATAAGAAGATTAACGAAGACACTGTTGTATAGTTTATTGTATAAATAATATAATCTATGACAAGAAATATTAATACTCGCCTGGCTACATGAAACTATTTGCGAGTAATCGAGAGTAATGAGAGGAGAGAGGTATACTAATTTTTTAATGGTATTATTTGCGTTAATGCAAGGTAAATCAAGAATTATGAGCTCGGACGATATAATACGTTTAAGCAACTTTAGGTGCGGAGAAAGAAGTGGATATTTGATCGTCGGGGTCGGTAAAGGGAAAACATGAAACTTGGGAAAATAGAGGTAAAAAGATATTTCTGCGTATTTTCCTTACAGTCTTCTACCTTCCGCAGGTAGCCAGACAACGAGGAATTCCTCTCAACCGTACGTCGCGGAATTCCGCGAGAAGAAATTAATTTGAAAGTGAGGTAATTCCTTGATGCTCGTTTAATCCAGGACAACAATGCGTCCGCCTCGGTAAACTTTTGTTTCCCGGCAATATCGTAAGTACATAAGTACACTGTATGCGCCTTATAATCCGAGCTTTTCGGTTTCGAAACCATCGCCAAACTTTGATCGGCGTTGCATATTATTAAAACGTTCTCCCCTAATGCAAATCGGAATTATCGTCTCAACTTGCTCTCCGTTATTTGCTCGATATGCTGCGAGACATTAAAGAGACATCAACCGACGAGTAGAAATTCAAATGGACGCTTTTCGAGGATACGAGCCGCTTAAAGGTGCGCGAATAATCGTGGCTTTAAGAAATACGCCTTTGAGGCTTTAAGAACCCAGCTTCTGCTTAGAAGGGTTGATCCGTATTTTTAAATAATCCACCTTCAAGGCATTTATCCCCGGATGCTGCTTATTGCGTCGCACGGAACCAAGTGCGAGGAGAAATAAAATGAAGTAACCAAAAACAGCGCGAGGGGCAAGGAAGGAGAGGCTGTCGGAGTTCGGTAACCTTCTTTCCCCTTTCTTACACTTCGCCATCATCCAAAACAAACCCCCCTTCGTTGCCATACGCATTCACGCACGAGCACACAGCCGCTTTAAGTGATCTCATACGAACACAAACTTCAGCTTCGTATATCGCGCTACGGAAGCTCAACATTTCTGAATTGCACTCACATATATTTTTCAACCCTTTAATCGCCTCGAAGAAGGAAACGAAACGCACGAGTACAAAATGTACCTTGTCGTGAAAAATAAAGCATCTCCAACTACACTATAGTTTCCTTTTCAATCCGAGAAATATGATACTCTACGTGATGTCACTTGTCATTCAGATACGCTCGTAATTTTCTTCATAATATACATTCGCCTTAGTTTCATAAAATAATTCTCCCGAAAAAGCACGTAATAAACGTGGAATGGTGATAAATCATTCAAAAACGAGCGCTGTCATATGAAAAGTAAAACACTTAGGAAATCGTATATACCATAGATTGAGAATTTTCTATACTCTTCGCACGGTACTTGCAAGCCTCAGGTGTCACGCTGTATTGGTATCAAAAGAAATGTACTTATGTACCATAATATTTCACATTAAACCCATAGAAAGCCGCGCTACCAACTCGAATCTCTCGCTAACTTGCGAAAAAAAGGGGGAAATAGAGAGGCAGAGGTATAGAGAGTGAAAGGGAGGAAACTCCGCGTCTAGAGGGTACGCGTGTTCCGTCGGTTGGCAGGAGTGGAAGAGGTTTAAAAACGACGATCACGGCCACAAGCCGTGCTCGCTGAAACGCGAGGAGCTTTGCAGATTACGTGCGATGTATGTACGTGCAACAGAAAGGGCCTGGCGTCCGCGGCGCGTAGACGAGGAGGCCGAGCGCCGGTATGTTTGAGATCGATGAGAGAGACCTGGGGCGGCCTAACCCTCGTATTTTATCGAACCACGGTGCACGTACTCTTCGCAACGAGGAAGCACGAAAAAGAGAGGGAGAGAAAGAGGGAAAGAGAGAGAGAGAGAGAGAGAGAAGGGGGTGGGGGAGGGAGAGAAAGCGGGAAAATAGGCGGGACGAGGAAAAAGAGGTACGCGGCCGACACGCGCACCATGCAATGATCACCTCAGTGCGCACCCCCGAACGCTCTTCTTCCCGAAAAAAACGCGGAAAAACGTGCATCGTCAATAAAGCTCAAAGACCCACGGTGAATGCAAGAAGAGTCGAGCAACGTGTTTTGCAGCAAAACCCACTTCCCTCGCTTTTCCTCAGAAAATCCAAAACAGCGTACGGACATGAGTGATTTTTTTACAGAGTTATACGCAAAAGCGTGTAAATCAAGGTGAAATCGAATAACGCATCGGAAACACGGTAATAATCGGCTCCCGTACACGGTTCAACATACAAGCACGTCGCACGCCGAGGCAACGTGACAGATCTCATCGTGCACG
Organism: Ampulex compressa; assembly: GCA_038496175.1. Lineage (NCBI taxonomy): Eukaryota > Metazoa > Arthropoda > Insecta > Hymenoptera > Ampulicidae > Ampulex > Ampulex compressa. Next base: position 142,243 of record JBCFXI010000324.1, on the reverse strand, counting down.
ATGACCACTGCAAAGCGGTACTGCTGAGGGCTGCGAAGCCTTTCTCTCGACAAACCCGTGCACGCGTCTCGCGCCGCAATCTGCACGCCCAAAAAGAAGATAGGAGCACGCAAAATCTCCCTGCCCGCTTAATGCAGGTACATCCGCATAATTCGACTTACCTTTGCCTGCCGCAAGGTATCCGGCGCCCGGGACGAACAGGTCGGCGCAGCCCCGGCGGGAGGAGGAAACTGAGATCGGCGGCAACGAACCGGCGTGGAACGACGAGGACGCGTAGAAGGACGTGGACGTCCCAGCGGGCCCGAGGTGCGCTCAGACTTGCTCCCCCGCTAGGCGGTTCTTTCCTGCTGCCTGCTCCCCGACTTCCAAGCGGGAAAAGGAAGAGAGGAGAGAGATAAAGAAAGAGAGAGAGAGCGATGAGATCGAAGTCTCGTGGCAAACGGTCGTGGACTGAGTGAACCCGAGTTCAGACTGAGCCGCGGAGTTGCCGTGGCAGCGAGCGTGGCGCCGCTTCGTGGGGGGCGAGCGCGACTCGCCATCGATCCATCGGCAGTGGTATGAGGGATGCTCGGCGGGGCTGGGAGGGGGTTGGAGCGGGTGGACCGAGAGGGAGAGCGCCGACTGCCACCACGGCCAACGGACCTCCGCGGAAAGGGGTGGCCGGAGCGAAAGGGGGTTGAGGAGCGGCGCCAAGCCGGGAAGAGGGCGGGGCGTACGCGCACCGCGAGATCTTCCGCCTCTGTGTATGGGTCTATCCATTTCCCTTCCGCCCCTGTACACTGTCTCTCACTTTCTCTCTCTTTCTCTCCCTCCCTCCCTCCCTCTTTCTCCCTCTCCCTCTCTCTCTCTCTCTCTCTTTTCCACCTGCCTCCAGTGCCCTCCCACCCCGCGCGCGTCTCCTTCGTCCCTATCGAACCTTCGACCCTCCACCACCACGACTTTTCGGCTGTTTTCGAGCGATGCCTTGCTCTTCCTACCGATCTTTTCTCCACCCCGCTCTATCTATGCCCCGAGCCTCTTCCTTAGGCCGACGGCCCCTTTCTACTTTCTAGCACGGTTCTCTTTAAAGTCTTGGTTTATTTTTAGAGCATGAAATCACTTTATAAGCACGATCCCGCTGGAGATTTAGACGTTACAACGGGCCGGCGTTATTCGTACGTACTGGTCTCAAAATCTGCGTATCCATGGGTGGATTAATGAGAATAAGGTATCCCCGTTACCCCTGCTGATTTTGAGGAAGACGATGTTTCGGGCTCGTATTATACGTTGCTTCTTTCGCGTGACCAACTTTCCTCCAGTATTTTCGCGTATACACCCGGTGATACCCGTCGAATCTCCGCAGGTATTAGTCCAGCCGGCTAAAATGTTATTTCGGAGAAACTGCGATATGATGGAAAAGGATGTAGGTCGGGGAATAATGAGAGTTTGATAGGCGGTTACGTAATGCGCGTTACATCGATGTAGTTGGCGTTGATGCGCCCCTCCCTGCGAGGTACGTAAACTCCGCCGATTTTGCTCACCGCCGTAGGGTCGCGCAACCTTTGTTACCTTTTTCCCGGCTCCATCGAGTTTCCATTCGCTGCGTACGATCGGCCTTGCAGCTCCCAATCCACGTACCCTTGCACGACGTGCATATGGCCAGGAGAAAGAAAACACGCAATCAAGTCGTATTGAAAGGACACAAAAAGAAGCTTCATTAACGCGCGACGGGGAAATATGTACTGCGAACACTATGGAGGAACGGGGAGGAAGAGACAATGTGAGTGCAGCCTTGTGAAAGAGGAAATTTCACCATGTTCGAGAGCCTTCGCAAAGTTATCATCGCAGAGCTCCATTTGCCCAAATGGAATCTGATTTTGTACTATTTTTATCGCGTAATTTTGTGCGAAGAATTATTTCTCCCTTCCTCGAATGAATCATATATCCTGACCCTCTCACGCGAAAATCTCATCCTTAATGGGCCGTCGAGAATTCCTTTAAAAGTTAAAACGTAGAGTGGGAAATAAGCTTGAACCTAATCACCGATTACTCCGGGCGAAATTATCCATTAAGAACCTCCCTCCGTTCAGCGACTCTTTGGGTTGAATAAAAAATGAAGCAAAATTCATATTTTAAAACGGGGGGTTAAAGCGTCGCTAACGAAAATCTGCAACGAACGATTTTACGGAGTCACGAAGGAAAAACAAGGTCGACGGTGTAGCTGACGGAAAGATAGAGGCGACTGGATTATAATTTTTTCAACCGCCCGGCTCAGATCGAAGATATAATGGGGGCGGTCCGAGCATCGCGGCGGGAATTCAATTTATTTTACACCGCGCAGGCGGTGCCACGCCAAAAACTTGGATCGACAACGACTAGGAACGTCCAATGGATCCAATGGAAATCAGATTTGTGTCAGCTGGTACCGAAGACGTAACTCTCCGGTGCCGGTGAGTAAGAAAGTCCAATGCCCGTCCCATGATAATGGAGATGGAGACCCTGAAAAGATCCCAACTGATACAAGGAAAATATCCCGCTGAGAAAAGTCGACCTACGAATTTTCCTGAAAACTGCCGATTCAGTAAGTCTAATCGTATATAATATGATTTATAAAGGTACCTTCCAAACGATCTATCGATTACATGCCGAAACCAATGACAAGTTCAACACTAAACCTACCAAAGCGGTTAAGATAATCGGTCGGTCGTTTTTTTAGAAAAATTGCTGTACTTCGTAGTCGGGCATTTTTTGAGAATTTTTATGATTCTGCAAGAGCAATCGTTCTATCGATCTATTGATACCTCTTCTCAATAGCCTTTTTCTTTAAGGATATACGTGGTGTGCATAAATATGTCCAGAAAATGACTGGTAGGTTTAGTGTTAAGCAATGTTAGAGCTGCTTCACATATTAATGATTTTATTTTGATATTATGCACAAACACCATGAGTTTTAAATAAAAATCCTAGTCATCAAAAGGGCTTTCAAAATATATTTTTGTATTATTTAATCAGATAGTAAGTAGATAAATTAAAGACATATTTTAGTATTCAAATTTAGAGGAAATAATTCATGTGCCTTAGGCCTAAAAAGTCCGCGATTCTACAAGTGAGAAGGGGACAAAAGAAAACCTCCCAAATAATAAATGATATCACGTGGAAACAGAAACGAGTGACGATAGAATGAGTATCTGCGATATCAGCAGCAACGGTGGAGGGTAACATAAAGTGTGGAAAAGAAAAATCGTAAAATAGTACTGGATACACCTTCGTTTACGATGATGTTGCAGCGGAATATACATGTGCATGAAATACACATTCTGTACATATACTTCATAGCAATCTTCCAAATAACACAATCCAAGATATGGTAACACCTCTCTTATAACTTGATACGTTACATTACTCGATACGTCTTATAACTTATACTTGACTGCTACTTACTTCAAAACCTTTTGACGCGAGATGCTAAAATTGTCCAATGCAAAAGTTATCCTTTATTTCCCAATTATATGAAAGTTCTTTCGCCAAATATTGAAGCTGCCGCGAAATTTCATACGTAACGACAGACAAAATTTATAGCGACAAAATCTGAATGTAGAATTGTATGGAGCAGGGAAGGATTGAATCTTGTCAGAGATAAAACGCCGTTTCCGAGAATTACGAGCTATCGAAGAGTGGTGCGATTTGTCGATAGGTGATGTCATCAAAAGGCAAGACAACCTCGACTTGCGGCGTTTACGAAGTTGAACGAGGGCAGATTAGAGGTGTCAGTGGCCGGCAGATAACCGGATAAGCGCACGTCAAATGCAGATTTGAAAGCGCATAACTTCTTGCGGAAAAGCGTCAAATGGCGGATGAGTATCCCACGGGAAAAACGGAAATTACCTAATTTCCTCACATTCTGCGGCCATTTGGACACGTTGTGGACAGCCAGACAGCTTAGAGTGATATCTAAATTCTAATCGAACCAATAATTACGAGATAGGATGCAGAAAAAAAAAGACCTGAAATCTTTTTCCCGACAATTTCCAACAAAATATATTCCTGGATGTGCTCATTGCCTAAAAGTACCTTCCAATTTCCGTCGAGTAACATCAAAGCTCCCAGCTTTGTTCGCAATAGAAACCCTGTAATACCAAAAGAGTGCTGAACGAAATCCTAGAGAACCTTCTTGAAGTACAATCGACATCAAAAAAGTACGATTCTTAGATAAAGTTTTTCCGAAAGGCAATTCTATGTACATCCTAAACCAACCAGATTTGTAAAAGTTACTTTGTCGAAATAGTACTTTACAGCGATCTCGTACCGCGGAATTACTTTACGGTTCCAAAGTTTTTAACCATCTTCACTGTTCTCAGTTGCAACGTTTGGACATTTATTAGTTTTCATCCTTCTTGGAATATCATAATTATTTTATTAATTAGGTAAAAAAATGGTATATTTCAATTAAAGAAATCGATATGGTTTGTATTCTACAATATCACTTTCAATATACATAAAAAAAAAAAGCAACGGACGCGAGAACTTTTATCCACTTTTGTCAATATAACCTAACCATAAAGTGCAAGTGCTGTCACAACAATTGGGATTCTTTTTTAAAAGTGATATAAATAAAGAAAATCAATGTGCCCGCAATCTTGTAAACATTAACAAAAAAAAAAACAGATAAGAGTCGAAGCAGAAATTGTAGTATTGCAAGAGCAATATTCCTCTTTAATTTTCCTAATTAGTTTTACAGTTTCGCGTGTTCGTTGCTGTTTGCATTGTACGCAAAAAACTAACGATGCTACCTTTGGAGAAAAAGCGAAGAAAACATCCAGTCGCTGCCCGAGTGAAAATGAAGGTAGAGTCAGAGGAATAGGTTGTATTTGTATGCAGGCGCCAATCCGAAATGCACGTCGTGTGGCCATTTAGACTTTGCTTTCAAAAGGTGGTCATAGAAGCACATTCTGGGTATGACGAAGTGCATATTCGTGTTGATGATATAGTCCTTCGCTATAAGACCGAAAATTACGTAGACGATAAACGCACCAAAAGGGCACAACGTGGGGAGTGCAGATGAATCACCGTTATTGATTTTATGCTTTTCTCACGTCCACCGAAATTGTCCATCCACGATTTATGCATTAGCCATCCACTCTTCTTCCTTCATTTATTATAACTCCACGCATGTCGATTTCTAGCTGAATTGAAATCCGTCTATATATAATCTGTTCTTTGAGAGGATTATCCAGCATTGCAAGATTGTTCTTCAGTTCGATAATAGGCTTGTTAAGCGCATCCTGCAAAATGTATCAAGCACGAGGAATTGTCCTGGTTTCGGGGAAAAATCTACTTTCGTTAATGAAATAATAATTGTATGATAATAACAATGTCAAATCTCGTAGATGGTTACGATCGCAAATTTCGATTTGTTTCGTATTATCCGCGATAAAGCTTACGCGGGAATCGCATTTAAATCCACTTTTACACCCAGACAACATGTAACTTGCATCCGGCAACATCGTAAATTATGTTTGGCGCTCGTACAACGTGCAGGAAGGTAAAATACGCTAGCACGATCGCTGAATCGCGTGAAACGTGCCTCGCTTTTGCGAACGAACAGCTACGTGAGTGCGACACGAAGCTTTCACGGACGATTTGCACGGTGCAAACGACGAAGCACTTAAAATGGTCCTTCCTGCAAATCGGCACAAGTAAAACACGCGCGTTGCCCGCTGTGTTCGCCGTGGCTCCTGAACACTGTTTCGTCTTATCCAATCTTCGCGTAGTTAAACCTTGCAGTCGAAGCGCGATGAAGTCAACGGATATTCTGCTACTGGACTTTGACACTAGAACTACCGGTCATTTTCGAGACATGTTTGCAGCAACAGATGTATTTTAATCAGTTAACTGCGTTCGACGTGTATACAAGTCGATCCAAATCTGCATTCTGGTGCGGTTGTCGTATATACACGTCGTGAATAGTAAAAAATTATTGTTCGATAAATAAAAACTAAAAATTTCAGTTACATGTAGTACACGTGTCGTTTAGTGGTATGTTTTGTCGGTAAACTTGTTATAAATAATTAGTTTACTAGTTTTTACCAAATGCGTTAATTATTTTCCTTCATGCATCGGATATTCCCCGTTTTGTTTTATGTACTATACCGTGTATATTGGGTATTCCCTTATTACAATTACAATAATATAAAGAACATGCGGCAGTACTTTGCTTAGTATAATAACTTATGTGATACCTTGCTTTGAGAAATACCGCACTGAAACCCACTGAATTTCTTAATTTTTTCTACTTATAAATTTTATAATTTTCAATACAATACTTACAATACTTTTCTTAATCATCAATCATTAATTTTGTATGCAATAAAAGAGTAATACTTTACTTTTTACTTTGATTTTTTCATAAAATTGATTACAGAACCGTTTGTATTGTGTTCGACGTGTATACTGCCTGTCCCTTGATTTTAATTACGCACCTTGCGGAGGACTTTTAAAACTAAATTCCACAGTTAATTGGTGAAAAAAGGGAAGATAAAGAGTAAATCAATAGATCAATATAATCCACATACTACAATAAAATTATGAAAAATCTCAAAAAGTATGCCGTCACAGAGTAATACAATATTTGTATAAAATCACTAATACGTCATTTCGATGGTTTCGCAGTTCTAGCGTAATACCATCGACTTTAGGTCCAAATATAAACAAGTATATCTACTCAAAATCTGAGTACAACTTTCATTAGTTTATTAAATTTAAGGACGTACGCTAGCATGGTTATCAGTCACACGCTATACAGTCTTTTCATTCATTAAACTCCAGAAACATTGAAATATAAAGCATGAGGGATATTAGATAACAGTTAATACAAAACTTACAGCATAAGAGACATTGAATAAAAATAAAGGTAATGCAAAAGTACAAATACAAACAATTAAATGGAAAAGGGAAGATCTTATTGTTACCTGAAAACTGTTTTTTTTATGATAATATATCTTTCATCCATGATTCTGTAGTATGTCGATGAGGACCCAAAGTAACGGGAATACGATTAAGATGTAAACATGAACGTTCACCCGGTATTCCATGCATTTTATTGCGTTCACGGCCACGTATTTTCCCACGGTGTTACGAACGCAATTGCTTCGATAATTCAATGCGATATATGTGTGTACTAAAGATATCCTCTTTATAGATAGTTCAAAGTGAGCGGCAATTTATTGATCCGCGCGCGGTCTTCGGTACGCTTCCAGGGATTAAGCAAAGGTTTACATGACAAAGAGGCTGGCATCGTTGCACTGGCTACTCTGGCTTTATTTTTAAAGTGCATTAGAATTTTAGTCCGTGGAACGATCTTTCCTCATAACATACATCGATCATATGAAGAAGTACAACGTACGTCTTAAGCACGATCGTGAGGAAAATCATTCTTGTAAAAGGGTGGATTATAAATAAAACGGGCCTCTGTTCGGAGCAACCTCCACGCGGTGAGTCTTGAATAATTGGAGTTATTCATCATGCTAAGTATCTTCTACATTACGACGTATAACCAAAGAATAAGCTGCAATTTTTTTTATCAGAGTCAAGCATTTCTACTACTAATTTTAAGTGTGTACACAAGGTTAAAAAAGTATTTTGTAAAATTTCAAATTTGCCAATAAATATGATAGTGGCTAGAGAGAAAAGGCGTAAGATATAAAATGTCGAGACACCGAATCGTGCCATTTTACATAATGTCGCGATATTTCCTTAAAGACGGAAATTTTCCGCCTCTAACCAGAAGTTACGTGTGCGCGAATCCGCTTCGTGTTCTTGGTGGCTTCACCGGCGTGCAACCTGGCGTAAGTAAACCGTAAACACGCTTTGATTGCCGAGTGTAAGGGACGAAATTCGAGTCACGGCGACCTATCTTCCCGTACGCCAAGGACACACGTGTGTGCACCGGCACACTCAGTCGAGCGGAAAACTGTACGGCTTCGTTGGGCATTTATTTAATTAATGCCCCGCTCAGAGCGTCATTGTGCATCCAGTTATGGAAAACGTTCCGGTAAATCAAAGGGGAAACGGAAGGTTGATAAAGTATGCAGTGAAAAAACTAAAAACAATTGCGATTAATTATGTTAGCCAAATTTGGTAAAGGTACCAGAAGTTGGCATTGTAATATATTTTTTGACTATTTGTTCACGTAGCTCAGGCTAAGTTTACTTTATGGTAAATTTATAATCAGTAGACGCTACATAAACTATTATATTATGTTACTTCCATTATATTATATTACGGCGAGTATTCATTCCTGATGGTGGTTGTAAGCATTTTTCTTTCCTAAAAAGAATATTCGATTCAATAGTTGACACCGAACGAAAACATAAAATTTAACGGTTAACATCCTTTTCAATAGTTGTTATAGGGAGAAAGGCCAATGAATGAACTAGTTTAGTAATGTGAATAATACAAACTTGCAATGCTTACGTGTTAACCAAGTCCTTGGCGATTTACATAAGAAAATACGTAAAAATCGTAAGAGTCGCGCACCGGTTTGATTAATCGATCACTGTGACACTTCTCAATGGCGGACTATGCGCAGTATTTCGGAATGAAGTCGCTGAAGAGCAACACTATATAGACTAATAAGGTTTGATGTATTCCAGCTGGTGGTTTCCTTATTTATTTTTCTTGTAAAAGTGTCAAGTACTTGTATAGTGTCAACTACTAATACTTCTACCTTATTTTTTCCATCCTAAAATTAGGAAAAATATATCGGTTGCATTCATAAAACCGTTTTTGGTAAATGAACGGTAAACGTTAATCAACGTGATGGAGAATTTTTACGCAGTGTTGAATGATAAGAAGAAGGGCGATTAACGGAATGTAATTGAAATTCTCTACAACGGCCGATGAAAATAGAAACGAGATAAAAGCTCGAACGTTCGTGAGAAAGTTTGCTTGACATTATGCGAATCGAGAATGGATTAAATTACACAAGAGATAGGATAGGCACCGGTTAAGTCGGCCGGTATTAGATGGAATAATGTAACAGTATACTTGCATATTGTTTGCGGATGTTAAGTAGACAATATAGGAACCGTTTAACAGACACACGTTATTCATGTTTAATAATGACGATCAAACGTATACGTTACAAGAGAATTGTATATGCCTTTCTCGTAATCTACTGCACGCGAATTGGCTTAATTAAACTTTAATTAGTTTAACGTAATCCGCTATCGCATTTCTGAGATTCAAACTGTAGCAGAACACTGGTAATGAACTTGTTGATCTTCATCGAAGATCACTTGAGAATTTCCGAAATTTTGTGCGCCACATAATTTGTCTTTGACTGTGATAACAATTTCATTATCCCAAAAAGCAGGCAATCGTCGTTATACAGCATTTTCTGAACAAATATTAACATATTAAGATCAAAGTATTGAACATAAAAGGCTAAAGTGTGCTAAGATAAGTATACTTTAAACTTATCGTGCAGTCATACCACTTTTTTGGTGGTCAGCCTCAGTGATGTAGTTCTTTACCTTTTTATCCGCGTTAATATTCAATAGTCAATGAAATTGAGTTTTTAATTGGCAAAGAAGGACTTTTTATGGGCACTGAAATAGCGGAAGGAATTTGACTACAAAGTGGTTGGTGCGACCTCCATCAGGAGAAAGGTTTACCGGAGAGCGTGGAATCGATAAGCAAGAAAACTGTACTCTTCGATAATGCTTTACCATTTACGATAGTTTTAAAAGGGATAACAAAAATATCCACGATACGTTGCGCAAATGATGCCTTAGATTAAAAATCGCAGCTACGATATAAACATCATTGTTCATTACCCGTGCAATTTGCGATGCAAAAGAGGGCATTAATAACGCAAACACGGATGTAACGGGATACGGCATAATTATAGTATTCCCGTAAAAGTTCCTCGCGTTGGTTCATTATAATGCGGCGCCAAATGCGTGCATGGAAATATTGCTATCCCATCTTGTACAACTAAGGATGTTAAATGGAGAATGGACGAAAGATAAAAATGCCGACGTAACGGTGGTTATCTCATTCTCAAGGATTTATAGAAGATTACGATACTTTAAAGATTCTAGCATAAAGGCCTTTTTGACAAGTATTTTATTGATTGTAAAAAATATGGTATCGAGGGATATAGCAAACACTTACATATTCGTAAAGATAAGAATATATAATTAAACATTTATTACTTTTAGGTTTGGCTACAATCTTTGTGGTGAGTGTAAAGATTTCTAGTATAAATAAGAGAACAAAAACATACGGCAATCATGTTTAAATATCATGAATTCTTTATTGAATTTTGAAAGTAAGAAGAACAAAGTTTATTAATAATATGTTACATTCCTTTCATAATATTTGTAATATTTTGTGTGTGTATTTATAATGTTTTATAAGTGTAATAAAGTGAACTGGTATAGTGTTGTAGAAGTAGATTTTTTCCATACTTAGTGATGTATGATAAATAACAAATTGAACATTACAAACTGAAAAAGCCGATTAATAAAGACATTTGACTAAAAGGTGGTATTTACGGTTTATCTCTGAAATTTATATAAGGACCTATCAAAACAGGTAATCCATTAAAAAACATGCAATCATAAAATAACATACAAAATACAGTAATACTTGTAACACGTGAGATACACAAATCCGAAAAAGAAGTTGAACCACTCTTCGCGGCCAGCAGAATATATATACATGTTGCACATGTTCCTCTGTTACTGTTTATCGGCAGTTTATTCCATTTAGCACTTTATTAACTCGTCTATTTCGCTATCATTACTTGTTATTTCACTATTCTATTTGCGTATTTCCACGTAAACTTATACCAACTTTAAATACATATACTATATTACTATATTATTTTTCTGCGTACACCATATAAATTTTTCATTATCTTTTCCAGTTATATGTAAATATACATATCTCCGTAATATACTTACATTTATAGTTGCATATTGTACATTTCTTGTAAAGTTACTCGATGTGCTTAATATTCATTTATTTAAGAATGAGTAATCAATAATATCATTATATAGATTTATGCATTTCTATTCAATAATGGATTATTGAGACAAAATTATTCTACAGCCGCAGAGTTTTCATCCAATTACCACGCATTCACATTAAGCAGATTAGTACCATAGGTTTAATAAATATGCTTTTGTATTTTTGTTTATACACAAATTTACATAATACTATTTATAATTGTCTTTCAACGTCCGTTTATTATCTCCTTACATATTTTGCCTTCTTCAATTATGCCATAAGCACACATTTATTTGAAATATATTTATTTACCTACACGTATCTTATCTAGCATTCAATTAACTAAATTATACATCAAGAGTTAGACAGAATAAAAAAAAGACAAAAAAAAGAGAGAGAAAAACAGACACAGAGAAAGAGAGAGAAGTGAAAGTTAAATATTTAGTGTTAAGCTGTTAGGTTACCCCAGAAGTGTCTTCTGCTATCTGTACACTACTGCTTTATTTTGTAATGTTATTAATTTTGTTGTTAACCTAATCTGTCAAATGTTATATTTTTTTATTCATCAGTTGTCTGATACTTGGATGCATAATTCAATAAAATAATAAGAAACAAATATCTCGTGCACTTAATATTTTCTTATAGAACGAAAGAAACTTTCGGGACAACCTAGTATTAGAATAATTTGTTGCAAGAAATAAATGAAATTGCTTCCATGCGTGCTTTTTAACGTGTCAAAAATAAGGAAACAAGATTATTATTTTATGTTCCGTATATCATACGCTCCATTAGTGCAACACACAGTTAAGAATTCTTGTCAGGCTCGAAATTCTCATGTTACCTCTGCTGATCCTTCTTCGGGTATTCACGCGGTCATGTTCAGGGTATCGGCGTTGCAGATTGCGTCAGACGAGCTTAACAGTTGCTCTTAGAGTAGGTGGGCTACTTGTATCTCCGGGATATTCAGCGAGAGGTACGAATCAATCGCGTCGCGCTGTATAAATCGAATAAATCGTTGTACGGGGAAATAAATAAAATTCGTTTGCTCACCGTTTTATTCGAGTAGACACTTTCCCTTCTTTCATTCTGACATAACTTTAGCTTTGTAGGAAGAAAGTTATGCGAAAATGACTCAAGCGGGATCGTAATGAAATTGATTTTTGCAAGAGTTTATGGATAAAACAAGTGTCAATTCGCAATAACGATACAATAACTTTGGCAATCGTTATTATTTGTATTCTAAGGTATCTTCCACATCACGATAATTAACAAGCGAATGCGCCGTGCTTCCCATCTTAGATTCAAATGTATAATACAACTTAAAATCTAAATATGCTTTACAGAAATTACTTTAAAACATTGCACACAATCTCATTAATAAACATCATACTCCAAGACATCTCGAAAAAATAATGTCAGAGGGAATTCGATTCTTTGATCTCGTGGTTTATCGTAATATATGGAAATTGGTGTCCCAATCCCCAGACAAGGCTTAAGAATGAATTTTTATCCGATCCAACAGGACATGGGTGTGATGCAAGCGGATGGCGAAACTGAACGGTGACTGGCGGAGAAGGTTATTGCTCCATATAATTTATGCTACGTCAGCAATAATTCAGATTAACATCCGCGCACAGCTGATCAGCGAGTATTGGAGAAAGTGCCAAAAGCACAATATCCTCTCGTAATTTCTCTCGAAAGAGCATCGTCATCGAAGTTGCGTCGCTCCTACATATTGCATTTACACCCAGTATCCTATAACACAGTGCAAGGATAACTCGTCTTGTGCAAAATACATTTCTAAATCGGCAACCACAGCGGATCATGCTGCGGGTGATGAATGTCACAGAAATAACGCGTGTAAATAAAGCTTTAACATAAGGAACCAGTAAACTTTTAACATAACACCGGTAAACAATCAAATCTTTGCAGGAAAATCTTACCGGTGACATCCAATTATTTTACTCTTGTTTTGGCGGAAAAAATGCACTCGAGTGGAACAAACCGTGTCACGGTCAGCCCACATAGGCCGATTCGGAGAAGTTGACAACAAGGTCACAATGGTTTTTTAGTCTTATACGTTTCCGCAAATTCTGAGAAAGATTCGTCGGAGTCCACCGTGTGGAACCTCTATATGTACAGGCTTTTCAAATTAAATTCACCCTTTCGCAAATCAGGTACTTTTACATATATATTGTATTTAAAAAAGATCAAATAATGTTAATTACATAGTAAGAAATCAAAAATTTTATTATAAATCTTAATTACATACGGAGATGAGGGTATGTATGAAATCTGTGTGTAGATAATTTAGTAATTCAGTAATATGTAATAATAATTCAAGGAGAACCGTTTATAGACTAGGTTATATATACATATATATATATATATAGAGTATATGTACATAGTACGTATAACCTAGTCTATAAACGCTTCTCCTTGAATCATTATCATCATTGAATTACTGAATTATCCGCTTACAGTTATCATACATACCTTAATCTCTATATATAATTATGTAATATTATGACTTATAATACAATATTTGATTTCATTCATTTCTATGTATAATTATGTAATATTATGACTTATAACACAAATTTTTATTTTTAACAAAGTAATTAACGTTATTTTTTATTGCTCGATTTGCAAATGGGCGAATTTAATTTTAAAAACCTGTACATGTAAATTGCGATCTCATTACTTCCTTGACGTGTCTCGTAGCGATGGATATCGGGCAACGGTAGGTGAGAGGGAATTCCGGTTTGCAGAACGCCAAGGACGGGAACGATCATCCTCGCATCTGTGCGTTAAATCACCTCATTCCGGCTGCTCGATTTTTAGCTCGACGAAAATGGAAAACTCGCGTGACGTGGCATCGCTGAGAAAACGACTTTATGGTTACGCACAACTCACGCACGCGCAGTGCCTCGTTGTGAAAATTTAATTTTGGAAACAAGTAAATTTATAACGTTATTTTGTCCACGTAATAACGGACATTAAAGCGCCAAGCTTTCTCTTCTGTCCATTTCTAATCACTTAAATTTCAACGATTGATAGATTAACGGAGAAATTATTATGAAATTGAATGACTCGTATCGCGTATTGACTTGAAAGTACCACTAAATGTACAAATCGATAGTCTTTGATGAGAAAATTATGCTTCCGTTTATCATTTCAATAACAGCATGACTAACCGTAGCTCGGTTCTGTTGTAAATGTCCCTCATCCTACTTTATAAATACATCGAATATCAGAGAATTCTGATATTTTATTAATCGAATAGATGAATTCAATATCCGGTAATTATTTATTTTAAAAATGTATTCTCATTCATAAACTTTCTCCGGTGAATCCACATAGTGCGGTTTTCGAACGATACGTTACATCTCTTTATTTATATGGGCCGTCAGTTCCATGAATTCGAAAGATATCCGCGTCATTAATAATACGCTAAATTCTCGGCTCATTGAACCGCGTAATCATCGAATCATATGCCCTTTCTTCCTTTCGTTACGATATGCACCGCAAAACAGAAAACTAAGCTTCCTATTTCTCTTTAACCGTATGACTAATAGATTACAATTTGACAAAAACGATATTCCCCTATTGAACACGCTTACTGGATTTAATTCGTTTCCATTTAATACATAGTATTATAATGGTTATTTAATTTATCCCTATTCTTCACAACACCTTATCGAAACATGAATTTATTAACAAATTTTTATATCGGTAAATTATCTTTCAAATGGGAAACTATTATTTAATACAGATATCTTTTTCCGAAGATTCACAAAATATTTCAAACTTTCTAAAAAGAACTTCAAAACTTTCTAAAAAATATTAATTTTCGATCCCCACATTCTGTATGTTATTTAAAATACGTGTCTTTAGAATTAAAGAAAACCTATCAACAAATTTATAAGTTTCGGCGTTCCTTACCGGCAGTTTCTCTTTATAACCCTCCATAACCCCTCCATAACTTTCATATTCATAGGTTATCGTAAATCAAAGAACCGCACATCGATCCAACTTTATTCCTTCTTGTATCCAACATTTTTCTTTTCCTTTAAGCGCACAACATAGAAAAGGGAATGAAGATATGTATCGCGTTAGAAAAAAAAAAACGTCCGTTACAGAGGGCTGAGCACAGACGCCTTTTCCACAGGCACATCTCGACAAAGGAATGCCCATGTGGTAATGGCGATCAGTTCTCATACAAGATAAAGGCACGAACCCCGTGTGACGACTAAAAATGCGATTGTGATATTATTACGTTTTGCGCGGTAGCGCGAATACATCTCACGTCCATACGCAACGAATTACGACATGTTCGTTTCACCGGGCGGGCACGTTCCTACGGGTGATGCCTCGGCCTCTGAGAATGGAATTTCTTTGCCGCTTAGAATCGCCGATCTCACGGTGCAAGTGGCATTGGCTCGCGAGACTCTAGTATTAGCGGTACACATATTAATCCTGACTGCAGGGCCGGCACGAGGGAAGTTCCGCGCGTTCGCCGGAACCCGGCTCCGCGTTTTAAAAGGCCCACCGCTCAAGCCCAGCGCTCAAGCCCATCTGACATTTTGCAGAAGCAGGAGTGTACAAGTTTTTCAAATTAAATTCACGCTTTTGCAAATCATTTACTTTTACATATATAGTTTATTTAAAAAACAATCAAATAATGTTCGTTGGATAGTAAGAAATGAAAAATGTTATTGCACTTCATACAATTACATAATAACATATACGGATGAAGGTAATATATATGGAAATTATGTGCAGATAATTCAGTAATTCAATATTATTATTAATAATAGTAATGCGAAGAGAACCGTTAATATACTAGGTTATAGCGTACATATGTATAGTACTTAATAATCTAGTCAATAACGGTTCTCCTGCAGCAGCACCTGGTAGCTTAACAGACAGATTCATATAATAATTATAACAATGTGCAGACGTAAAAGTTCCAACACAGTTATTAATTACATCTACTAAATTTTACTGATTTAAAGAATTAGGTAACATATTTCTTGCACGAAACTTGATTTTGGAAAAGACTTCTTCGATAGGGTTCAGTATCGGAGAATAGTGAAATCCAAAACAGCAAATTCCATTTACAAAATGGTGAATTTGATTTGCCAAACGGTTAATTTAATTTGAAAAACCTGTAGTAAATTGAATATTCGGATGTGTGTAGAAAATGCAAACGCATAATCGATGATAGCTCGCTGCACACTGACACGAGTGCAAATCACCAAAATGTTTTTGGTTTACTATATAGGAATGAGAATGCGAATTTAAATAATGAATATTTGTCAAAATGTTGTCAAGATCTTCACTTACAGTTAGACGGAGATTTCGACGGAACTGAAATGTTTGAAGAAGTTAAAATGATCTGGTTGATAACGCAAGCCAATTATTCGGCTCTAGATTCGATGAATTATATTTTAAAAAACAATCTTTGGAAAACATATCCGAATCTATAAATTACATTACAATCTATCAATTCCGTCCTCATTGTTGAAACTAATAAAAAAATTACTGCGATTGTCAATAAGCTAAGAATGATTTACATCCCTATATAGGAATCATCACATCTCTCAATAGAAAGCGAAATAGAAAATTCAATAAATTTTGATGACGTAATCAAAGATTCGGCGTCAAAAAATAAAAGGGGGAAAAATAATTTAATATACATCTTACAAAAAATATATAATATGTTATATGCTTTGAACTGGAGTATAATAAATAAATCCTCATTGTGAAATTTTAATATCGGATTTGAATGTGTATTCTGGCCCCGTAAAATTTTTGAACCCGGCCCCGCAAAAGGTCACGTCGGCCCTGCCCGACTGGCGAGTAACACTGTTGTCAGATAAGAATCGAGTCCCTGAGAGTAAAACGCAGGTGCCTCGCCTCGCCGAGAGAAAGGCGATCGTCCTGACTTTTCTCTCCAGCAATATTGATATTAATGATGGCTATCCGCCCGGCGACTCGTTGGACTTTCACTATTATTCGACTCTCGCGCATCGCCTTCCGTATATCCGCCAGAATGAGCCTTTGACGTTCAGCCGAAATTGAACAGAGATTATGTGGATCGAAAGGTATTGAAGTTTTAACAACTGACCCTCTTACCTTTATCCTTTAACCGTTTAAATGCTGAACGATATATGATAAAATTGCAGTGTTTATTTTATTGTTAAGAAAAAAATTAAATGGTTGTAATATATTCAAATAAGACATATTGTACGCCAATCAAATATTACCGGAAAAAATATTGTTTTGTTATTGTGACACCTTTATGCCACAACACGAGGTAAGATTGAATGACATTAAGTATTAATTGGTTGTATGTGGTAAATATTGGGAATGTCTTTTGTAGATTGAAAATCTTGTTGGTTAACTGATCTAAGCTATTATACTCATGTTTATAACAAGAACATAGCATAGTAAGAAATCGTGCATATTTACAACGTGCTTAATGATCGTAATACTGAAGTTTAAATAGATAAAATTCTGAAGCGATAAGTATGATTTTCAGTTATTCCACAAATGTCATATATACTGTGTTTAACAAATTAAATGTCTTGCGTCAAAAATATCGAGGTAATATAATGATGTATGTTGTCATAATAATTATACATGTGACGTGAAAGTAATAAGTATGACAATTTCTGCAGAATTATATACATGATCCGTACGTGAATTGATAATAAATGTACAATCGCATTGGTGAATACGTGGATAAATAACGTTAAAGCCTGTACTCGAACCATGAAGACCACACGGCTCTGCGTCAAATCAATACTGTGGTAAAAATATCGCTTTGTCGATATGGGCATTTGTGGCTTGTAGTTTCCGCAAAGGAATCGTTGACGTTTGTGTAAAGTCGCCTTTTCTCTAGAAAACTGATACGTAATATCCTGTACCGCAAAATGATAATTTCTTCGACAGTGCCTGAAAATTTCATTTTTTTTTAAATGAAATTCATAACAATGCTAAACATCGAAAATATAATCGTTCAACGTGGAGAAAATACTTGCGAAATCGGATGGCTGCGCAAAGCACTATGCTTGCACTTTACCACATTTGCAATCTACGTTTTATAAGAACTAGGTTACGAGAATTTGCCGTTAACTGGGTCACCGTAATTACTCAAATTGCGGTCAAACCCTTTTCTTCCATCTGCAAAACACGAGTGCAGATACTTCTCTTAGATCATTTCTCGGTTTTTCACAATCCGTTCGTTCGATTCTCTAATGAGGCAGTTGCTTTGTTGAGCTTTCACAACCTATAATGTTGTCGGACATTATAAACCATTTGTCCATTGTCCTTGGGCATTCACGAGTTTATAACCGTATTTCTACACTTCGTAAATAAATATAAAATGATGCGACATAGCGGCTTCTAAGCTGATCATAAATACAGCTGCCTCCTGCCCAACATTTATTTTTCTGACATATTATAGTTGCATACTAAGCCTATGTATATTAACTTACGATCAACTGACATTCATTCTGACACAAATATTACGTCTACCTTCGCGTAACGTCACTCTCTTCCAGGAATGTCAGGGATAGAAATTTACGCTCCAAAAAGTTTAACGATCGAAAACGTAGCCTCGGTTAAGCGTACCTATTAGAAGACTTAGATACACCGCCTCTTTGGCACGTAACTATCAAAAAACACATCTGGAATATCTCTTCGAATCTTATATGCCAATTACTCCCCCTCGGAATACATATTCATATCAGAAATTATATGTTATCAGCAATTTCAATCGAGCAATTATCTGCTATCTCGCGTTTTCTCTGAACCCGTCTTGCGCTTATTGCTCATATATTAGCACTTCCCCGGTTAACTTCAACGTGCCGTATCAGAAAAGTATAAACAGGACGTGCCTACAAAAGATACACTCATGAGCCTGGCAGTAACATAAGGCGCGTTTACATTCAGGCGCGAACAAATCTGAGAATGATATCATGGCTGAGATCCAAGAAGGGGGAACCTTTCGACGCGCGATGCTCGGTAGCGCAAAGTTTCCGTGCACTTATTAGAGCGCGAAAGAGCTAAGCCGTGTAAATTCATCCGCCCAATCTTTTTTTTTTTCAGTTCCAGCAATGTTAACCGAATAATTTCTCGGCAACCAATGCACGGCTTAATTGATAAAACAGAAAAGAAGAAACTAAAGAAAAAGCTGAAATAAAAAGTTCACGCGTCCTTGCTGGTGCTAGTACACGACTCAATTATTAACCCTCCAATTCCCAACTCCGCCTTAAGGCGAATCACGCTTAATCGCATATATCTTTTTTGGCATAACTGCTCAGGTCCGCATCAAGGCTTGGTACTTTTAACAAGTGTACCACGGTATATCGATAGCCAACATTTGAATACAGATTTATTATTAACGGTCTTCGATTATACGAGGAAAATCTTTGCGCTACTATAAAAAAAATTTGAGCATTAGAAGGTTAACTCATTTTTCTTGACAGACCAGAAGTTAGGAATCACGCGCAAATTCGATGAAAGCCGTACCATAAGCGCGCCAAAGGTGAGCAGATGAGATTGTATCGTATGAAAACTAGCTGCCTAAAGGTTTCGGATGTAACCCCAGCACCTAAGACGCGTTCTAAGATTCTGAACTATCTTTAGCTACAAAGTCACCAAAGACACATTATACCTGGCGATAATTGGAAGAGATAGAGTCTAGAAGCTATGGTACTGCAGAGAATAAATAATGGGACTTTCAAGTAAAAGAGCTGGAGATATAAGTTTTTATTCGCTAAACTAGACTCTAGTGTCTCTGAATAATTTCCCATGCGATATGTATGCAGTAGAAACCGTGATTCGAAACACACTTCATACGATATTTATTCATTTGACTAACTAATGGATAGCATAACAGATGCTGCTAGAAATTGTATAAATATTTGCCGTTAACAATTAAACTTAAGCCAATTTTATATAGTTTATTTTTTTACAACAAAGCTTTCTTAACCGCCAAATATATAATAATTGTAAAGCGAAAGTGATATAAAGAAATGTAAACGATTATCGATATTTTTATACCTAGGGGGACGCCATTATACTTAGAATCTTTTTACGTTACGACAACTTCCGCTTCGATATTTCCTTATCATGTTATGTAACATTTATAAAAAAACAGGCAAGGAAATGATGTGACGAAAATTGATAACATCGTCAAATCCCGATTAGTTTGGAAGAAGTAACTTTTATGATGACGGTTAATACGATCGTGATCTGACGCGATATCGTTTGTCGAAAACATTTCTGAAGCGGAACGATGATCGAATACCCGACAAAGGAAGAAGCGTTATATAAGAGAAGTGGCAAAATTTTCTACGTGGAACATTATTGTAAACCCCTTGTAGGAAGGAAAGCGTCCTAATGGGAAGCGTGAAAGAACGATGTATAAAAAGAAAGGGAATCAGGCAAGGCCGTGTATCCTCGCACTGGCGCAGGAAGCGAAAGACAATGATGGATCCTTTAAAAAAGAAAACTGAGGGGGAGGAGGAGAGGGCAACAATCAATAT
Source organism: Ampulex compressa (assembly GCA_038496175.1). Lineage (NCBI taxonomy): Eukaryota > Metazoa > Arthropoda > Insecta > Hymenoptera > Ampulicidae > Ampulex > Ampulex compressa. Next base: position 121,688 of record JBCFXI010000324.1, on the reverse strand, counting down.
TACACGGAACGGAACTGACAGCTTTGCTTCTAAGATTGCCATAAAATTTCTTGTGGGTGCTTTTCCGTTTCTCGTAAACGTCTACGCTATTTTTATCACCGAAATTCTTATAAAAAAGAACCAGGCTGAATATATTATTGTAATATCCGTATAGCGCTCCTTTCTCGAAGAACTTGGTCTCATTAATACGAGGCACTCCACGTTCGTGCAATCGAACTCGCGCGTAATTAGAAGGAAAAAAGGAAATAAGGCAGCCTATAAACAGTACAGCAGGCTAAAAGAAAGTTCTCTGAATATACGGCCGTAAACAACACGACCAAAAGCATCCCAGTATGTAAAAGTCTTTATTCGATGATAATAACAAAACATTTTGTGTCTTTCCTTCAATGTCATTCGGTATTTACTTGACAAATACATAAATCCTCAAAAATCAGGAAGTATAAGTCGATAAAAAAAACAGCTTTCAACCTCGTGGCTTAGATCTTCATGTATAATTATTTTTCTTACGTCGTCAAATACGCGGTGTCGCAAGTATTTATGAAGCATAATGATTTGAAAGATGTTGGATCAATACTCCTGAGGTTTACTAGGGGCATTTAGGATAAATCGAAGTACATCTCTGAGGCCAATTTTCGACATGAGGTCACGGAGAGGATTTCGATCCAATGCTTATCGTTTAACGCGCATAGATATGAGATATATATATTAACGTTCCAGACCGGGAAGACATTAGTATTGATCGCGCCTGCATTTCCTGTGCGTAAGGCGTGCATGTCAACGTGCGTTCCGAGCAAATCCATGAGATCGTCGGTTGCACGCGAATCCACGTGCAATTGTGCGCGGGTCAAGGAGTTCGGGTGAAAGTATTAAATATCAGCGGCCACCGTATAGATCTTCGAGCCGTTGGACGTTTGCTCTTGCGTTCAATACGAGAGATACAATGCGTCTACCATGCCATTAAGCACGATATTATTGCATTCATTCGATTCACGCAAATATCAAATAGTTTTTAATCGCACTGAATTGTTTATAAAAATGAAAATCTTACGTACAATTTTTGAACATTAAGCGTAATTAAAAAATGAGTTGGTTAACATTGAAGTTACCGAATTTGTCAAAAGAACCGATTAGTTATTCATCAGAAAAATTACACGGCTTTGTAACGTTGTAATTTCTATGATTTCCCATGATTTTATTGCAGAATATACATCATTATATAGATCTATTAACATTTCCACTTTGTCTTCTTTTTGCTTAAGATATACGTCGTGTATGCTCGAGAAGTAGCCGATAATTCCAACATTAATCAAGAACTAAATTAACGTGGCAATATAGACAAATAAGATAACGAATAAAGAGAGACTTAAAAAAAATAGTATTCTTTCAAAAATATCGCATGTTACTTCAGCAAATCGATGTGGAGAATAAAATTCAAAATAAATGTTGTTACAATATACCGTAATATTCAAACCGTGTAAATTGGTATTTTGAGAATTATTCAAGTCAAATATATATGTATATTACGCCTGACTGCATATTAGGCCTATAAATTTTAGACCATTAACCACAAATTTAAACGGTTCAGGTAACAGCACAACGTCCTCGCGTGTCAACCGTTTCTTGTCGTTGCAGTAAAAGGAGTGACTTTGCTACGTAACGACAATGCGTTTTTTGCAACGTTGCATCGACCGCCTATCAACCGACTTAACAATTTCCGACTTGCCCCCCTCTAAATCTCGCCGTTCCGCTGGCGGATCAATGAGGTGCAAAACGAAGCACCGTTTATCTATATCCTCACGCGAAATTCGTTCGTTGATCTCTCGGCTGCAGCCCCTCCCTGGCCTGCGTCCTCGATATTTGATCGTAGAACCCCGGCGACTTACGTGAACACCGCGTGAAATCGCCGTTGAAAATCACGTTGATTTCCAACATTTCCGATCGCGGAACCCGATACGCAGATTTAGGTCGCATTATACGCCCTCGCTTCAGCGACTTCGCGTATCGCGAGCAATTAAAATTCATAAATTGTCCAATTGAAACCCGCGCCGGGATGGTGCGCCTTTAGAAATAACGATAACCCCTATCGTAACTTTCCGAGATCATGTAGATAGACGGCAATCCATATGTGATCTTTCTTATTACTTCGCGGCTCTGTCGTGTTATCGTTCCACCGGTTGAGCCTGTGCATACTTAAGCATCTTTTATGCAACGCAACGGCACGCCTGAGTCATATGGACGTTGATAATCCGACGGTTAAACGGCCGTTAACCGCACGCGAATTGTTTGCACTTCGCTAAATGGGCTCGATCTAGGGGGAGAGAAGGAAGAGTCAAGCAAAACAGCTGTTTAGACAAAAAAAACTGAGTGAAAAGAAAAATTAAAATTAGTATAAACCAATGGAAAAGTGAAATTCGGAAAAAAAAAGTGTGAAATGAAACTTTTTTTAACACGATCCGAGCCACGTATACTATTTATGGTACACTTTAAGCTTGATGCTCAGGCCACGTGTACTATGAACGGTACACGATGTAATAACTATTTTAAACAAACTAATTGTTTAGGGATTGATGTAGCAATGAAATACTGTCTGATAATATATCAGTTTTTAGTCAAAACATGAAATGGTCTGAACGATAAGTTAGGCAAAAACAGCTTGGCACGGAACTTATTAAAAAAAGAAGTAGTTAAAAAAACAAAAAAAATGTATATATATATATATATATAAGATATTATAAAAGGTGGCAAAAATACTTTTTGCCATTACAGACGGCTTAGCTACAACGAACTTCGGTCGTTGAAGCCGCGTTTTCGCTTTCCTTCGGTGCAAAACAGGGTAATCTGCAGAGTTTCGATAAAGACTTTCAGTTACACTACGGCTTCATCGTATATTCCACTTCCTGTACAATCTGAGGGATATGATGAACGATATACTTATGTGAGTAATTCAGTGAACCATGGACACATTGGAATACAGATACAGCACACGTGCATACCTTTGCCACGACCAACCGACCCAACAAAATCGGGGAGATCGGTAAATGGAGTAAGATTTAGGAGATATATCACATAGTATATATTATGATAAGGGGGACGATTTCGAAATATATCGATTCACATCCATAGACATAAGGCACGTGTGGATAGGGAGGCCCTGACCATGTGACCACTCCAAACAAAGAAAGGTTTTTCCTTCCACGGAACCGTCAGGGCATTGCAAAAATAGTAATATAATAGTTAGCTAATTAAGACCTTCCGCTTCCTCACCAACAATAGCTTATTCGCAAGGTAGGAATATTTACGGATTCACATAGTCATATAGTATCACGGTCTGTTGTCACGTACGTCGACCCTAAATGTAAAAATTGTTTTAGTTTGATAAGGACCTCATGTGAAGTCGAAATGTCACAATATGTGATTTGCAGTGCGCCCAATCTGGAGAATAAATAATTTTTATTGAACCATGGACAGTATTAAGTATTTATCCATCGATATATTTAAAGATATAAGGTAGGTCTGCACACGTAGCGAAGAGCGATCATAATCTACTTATACATAACATCTGCTCTTCCAATATCCATACATTAATGTGACCATACTTAGAAATTTACAGTGAACAAATTTTTTTATACCTACACTCTAAATATTACAAGTACTCAGCGTGACAATATACTTTTGATGTATTCAATACTGTTTTTGTAGAAGAAGAAGCATTTTAATTTCCTAGATAAAATTTTATTTTCTAATTCGAATGCTAGAAACGTACACCAAATCCTTAATTTTAGTCGAAATTCCTTACCATTTTTGAGTCTCTCTACTAATACGCGAGTACTTTCATAGACTAGCTAACAAAGTTAATTAAGCCCAAGTACATTATGTTCGTAAATGGCGCATGTAGTAACGCCCTTTGGTGGCTTTTGTTAATGAAACTTTACCGCTGACCATGCGAGCCATAGTGTCTGTCATCTTCCTCCTCTCGAAGCCGCCGCAGAGCTGACACGATACCACAATATCCAGAGAATGACTGGGTGAATCTTCGAACTAGTGCTGAAACTTCAAAGTATCCTAAGGCTAGAACGTCTATTCTCGCACTAGGGGGATATTAAAGTTTCCCTTTAAGAAGCTTTAACGTGTTATTGATCATCTCCAGTCCCACATGACATGGAATTTGCACTGTCGTATTTGGAACATGGTACAGCAGCGAGGAGCCGTAGAAGGTAATAAATTCACATCAAACTTCTAATTTGAGTTCAAGCCAAGGGCTTAAACTTGACGAAATTACTCCTAATTTATAACCCTCTACATCTTTTCCCTTTCGAACATCGACACCAAATTCCATTTAATGATAACACATTCCATTTCATTTTAATCATCAAATCAGTATAATATAGTTGTCGTAAACTCGCAATTCTCTAGTTCTCTTCTTCTTCTTGGGCTAAAGTTCGGCTCTTTTTATGCTTGACGGAAGTTTGGTAAGAAAATTCTGCGATGCACCTTGGAACGAAGTATACTTTACGTCTAACATTCGACGGCCGCAAAATATCACAAGATAGAAACTCAGAATTCCTCACGCTTCGGCAAAGATGCTCCCTCTTGGCAAAGTTTACGCCGTAGTCCACCGGCGCGACGCAGTGGCGTCTATACGAGCGAAAGTCCTCTTCCTCTATTCCATCTCTGATGATGGTAGGTCGTATTTCGTTGCCTACTACTTACTTCCAAGCACTTTCGCATTATGTGTCGCGAAACTCATGAATACACAATCCGTACGGGCGCAATAACATTAGCACACCGTGACTAACGGCAGTCTCGTATTACGTGCATAAGCGTGATAGCCCTTACGCAATAAGGAGAGGGTTGGACGGCGGTTTTAAACGAGCTAGAAACGTCTCTTGCTCGTCATCGTGGTAACCAGAAGGGATGCCGGATACGCAGCTCTGCAAAGACCTTTGTCTCGGTCCATCTCTTTCATTCGATAAGACGGTGTACGTATAGACCAATATTGTCTCAAACATTGACGTTTCTATTCGTAAGTCTGAAGTATAACGATCGTCTCAGCATCTAGACTTAATGCCTTGCACTATACATACCCCTCGTGAACATAAATGGTCCAGACTAGATGAGTCGATTCATGGCATATCTTTCATGAGATGAAAGCATATTGGAGATCAAATATTTATTATCCCATATTCAGGAAAGGCTATCAGATATAAAGGCATGAAACATCATATACAACTTCTCCAAGGTCACGAAGTAATAATGTGTCTTGTGTTCTACAGAGCAAATTAATTCTGCAGTTATTCTATTATCAATCTGGTAGTGTGGAGTGTTGGACATCCGATCGCTTAAATCGGCCATTTGTGTGGAAAATGATCTAATCACTACTGTACGGTACTGTTAGTAAATAACTTTAGATTATATAATTAAACTTAATTAATATAAGGAAGACTTTACTAGATTACTCCGAAGTTAATTCTATGGAGGCCAAGAAAAAGTGTAGTACGAGCAAAGTAGACTGTAATCAACACAACAATTTGTATGACAGTAATTATTCAATATCTGCAATTGAAAAAGCCGAACTCATTCACCACCTTATAAAAGAAAAATGCTATTATACGCTTAATTTAACATCCGTAATTATTTCCTAGATTTAAAATGCAGTTGTATTCTAATAAACTATTTTATCTTAGACACAAAAACAAAACAACAAAATGCTTTCTTCTTGTTCCTTCCTCCAATTAGACTCAATGTAATTGTAATTGCTTGTTGACTTACGGATTTATAAGTTATTGATACATTCATTGTTCATTGATACAAAGCGTATAATTATCGATACATATCTTTCTAACTCAAAATTACTCTTTGCGTATGACTATCGTGTTATTTAATCAACGTTTCGTTCTTCCTTTGTAAAAGCATGATGAATAAGAATCTCGATTTCTATCAAAGTTAGAAGCAAAAACTTCGAATGAAAATGTTTAATTTCAAGAGTTTTTTATCATGCCGTCTTAGCAACCGTGAAAAGAGTATCATAATGCTACTCGGCATCTTCAATTACACGTTATACGCAACGTCCTTACCGCAATCGTGATTTCACTTTCAACAGGCCCGTCGCGGCCTCCGATTTTGATGCTCATTCAGCGACGATGCTGATTTACAAGAAAAAAAAATTCTACTTCAGCCACACGCCTAAAACATTTTTAAACCATTCCATTATATTCGTACGTTCAATTCAACAAAAAATATTCGTATATTCGTACCAGGATATTCCGGTATATTCGTACGTTCAACCAAAAAATCATGACTGTTGATCAAGAAAATTGAAATTAAAGAAAATTAAAAGACTAAAATTACCCAGTTTCCCATATATAAGATGTTAAAACAAAACCGTTCAATATTTATGTGGTACATAGAATACACAATATTAAATGAAAAAACTTTAGCAAATATCGGTTGAAACAACAACTCTTTCTGAGATGTAAACATATTTGCTTGTTAGCAGCATAATTGACTGTCTAACCTGTACACCGTAATAACCGCGCGTGATATTTACTTCGCTGTTTATAAAACACCTTCTAAATGTCCTCATTAAATCAGCATACATAAACATGTCCATGCGTTCGTGTCGGCATCTCCATGTCCAACGTTTGTTCCTTTCAATTATCGTTCGACCGACCTTGAACTTGTAAAGGTAATGTCTAAAGGTAATAGCGCAAAATCTCATCTTAACGTTGCGATGGATCGTGTTTGTCTTTCGCAGTTACGGCTCGACCGACCTTAAAATTACACAGCTTAACTTGGCTTTAAACTTACATCTTAAATTGGCAAACGGGAAGAGATCGCGCCTAAGTGCATGCGTGAGCAATAATGGCTTGTAATCGCGTGCAAAACTTCCCTCCATCTCTCTCCCTCCTTCTTCGAAGTGCCGGAGGAGACGGTTTCTAGGTTGAACAGAAACCTCTTGATTTCTGTAGGATGAGAACCGGCCCGCATACCAGTCCAGCCATGAAAGAATGGAGAGCAGCCACGAAAATCGGAGATCCAACTGTTCGTCCACTTCCAGAGCTGTGCTTTCTTACAGTGAGAGAAGTGCAGCGCTCGCCTTTTCGCGAAATATTTATCGTTAGATATACTTCCCCTCAAAAATCCTTGGATACCCGCTTCCTTTAGCAAATATCAATTCTGCAATATAAACTATTAAAGCTCTATCACTACACAGATTTGTGGATATTTACTTAATATTATGGTAACGTATAAAAATGAAATATTCGGTTGTTTCATTTTTTTTCACAATAAAAAGTAATTTCACCGTAATGATCCCTTTCTTCCTCGTTCCTTCAGTCCTGAGTAATCGTAATTATAACTTGATTTGTCTGTATATGGATTCAGGTCTAGGTCTACACCAAAGTTTTAACTTATCGAAATTAGTTCGATTTAAGTGAGTCCTCGAGACAGAAATAGTTGTACAGCAATTCTAAATGTCAATGATGATTGCAATAAAATGTTACATAAATTATTACATAAGTTTCTTATCATATATTTGATCCGAATTATGCAAAATATACAAGACACACCACTACCACTGATGTGTTCAAATAATTACAATAATTTCATGGTTCTTATGAAAGTCAGTAGATGTCTTAAGATTTCTCAACAGAAACTTATATATTTATATAGTGCATTAATTCGCATCTACGCCGTTACTTACGATGAATAACGCGATGCACTCGAGATTCCGTACCCGACACGGGACAAGATCTTGCACTCACGAAAGCCTGGAATGTTGCTTTGGCAAGAGGACAACTTGCACCCGCAATAAATTCATTGAGAGACGAAAAGGCGTTAGAGATCGCTTTGAAAAGTGATACCAGCTCTCCAAAATTCACGTCAAAACAGTGACCCGATCGTAAACTGCGATTTTGCTGATGATGAATCTTTGATGCATTAACTTTCATTCAGAAAATAGAGGATCTCGTGTTCACGATGCAATGGAAAAATGTAACATTCGCGTGCGGCGGCTTTGTCTGGTGATAGAATATATTACGGCAGGAGAGAATTAGTAATAGGCAACCACTTAGCAATAGGGCCGTAAAAACTTCACGTTCTAGCACGATGTAATAATAGATTTCGCATTTAAGATATCGCGCACATGAGCTCAACTTTCTCTGTAAATAAAAAAATTTGGGAAGTATGTAGCGCGATGTGTAAAAACTCAGATAGAAGATAAGGCATTACACACATAAGGCAGATAAATATTTATATTTCCTGACTTGGATGACGGGAACATCATTCTTGTAAGTCGGCTGAGAACAAAGAAAAAAAAAGAGAGGAAAGGAAGTAGTAAGAACGGGACAAATAATAATGTAGTTAATATAGTCACATTATTCTTCTTGACAAAAAAATTTCTTCTCGTTTACGTCAAGTATATTCCCATAATCGTTCCGTAACAGAGCCGCCTCGTACCTCTCGCGACCATTCTCATAATTATTCCGTAATTTTGTAATTATTACTGGTACTGTAGGTGAGATTAAATTTAATCATAAACTATGAGAGAGAGTGCTTATGACAAGGAAGAAAGATCCTTCCAGCCGACAGCACGTGCAACGTATTATCTTTGTACAGCGCGGCCTGTCAGAGGAATCTAGACAAAAGTAGCCGACCATTGTTATGAAAGACAATGAACAAGTGACGCGTGTAATCGTTTCTCTAAATCTTCAACTCACCTCGCGATAATGACCGATTATCTACAATCCCCTAAGAGAAACACTCAAGTACCTTTGTATTCACGCCTCCTAAATGTACATACGCGCGACTCACAAAAAAGCAAACAAACTTTTGTCCACACTATTGACGATAATATCATCTTAAAATTAATTATTCGTGGTTCTTTGTACAAAACATATTTTAAGAGCAATGTGCAAATTTATGTTGTACGCCATTAGTTAGAACTATCTCGAACAATACTCGTGGATGCCTATATTTCTTAATAACCATAGACGAATTATGAATTGAGAATTGGTAGCAGAAGAAACTAAACCAGTATGAAAACAATAGTCTACTTTTATACTCTAAAAAGATCGTACGTTCTTCGTACGTTTTTTAGTTAATTTTTCGACATCGCCTGCTAAGGTAATTTGGCGAAGGTCCTACTGTTTAATTTTTTCGGGTACAGGATTTCAGAAAACAAAATAGTCCCATGTTGCACAGAAATTTTATTGCGTTTGTAAATCAAACAAAATTAGTATATTTTTATTAACAAAGAAATCACATATCAGGTGTACAACTTTGCTTGCGCTGTGGCCAACGATGGACGTTACATTGAATCATAAATGTGTAACCAGATTTTTACAATAAAGCCACGAATTTCGGAAAAACCGGTGCAAGCAAAGTCATACACTTAACAATATAAAATTTAAAAAATAATAATAATTTGGTTCGATTTTTTGTTATAGGGTGCGACTCAAATAGTCAGTAAGACTAAATATAAATCTATGCGCATGCAGTTATTGCAATATTTCAAGGTGTGTCTAAAATTGTCCTACAATGCATTACCTGCATCAAAAAGGTGGGACATTTTTAATCCCACCGTGGCTCGAAGACTTCAGATGGATTCCGAATCGCCAGAGCGACAGTATATATATCATACGGAAAAACCAAAGGTGATGGGCAGAAGTCGAACTCGGGTCCCCCGCCTGGAAGTCCAAGTCTTTATTCACTACACTACCGTATCTCCGCGATGCTGTGTTTGAAAATAAAATGGCGTAGCTCTCTGCCAGCGCTCATTTTGCTATCAGCCTACTATTTATCAACCAGTTACCATGGTTACCAGTACCAGTTATTTCACCTTCCTTCACATTCTCGTGTCTAATTCCAAAAGGAGAAAAAGACTTTATAACGATTATTTCACTGTGCTCTCCTTCTTATGTCTGCAATTCCAAACGGAGAAAAGAATTGTAAAATAAGACAGAAAGCACAACGAAAAACGCCACAGTTTAATATTGTGAATTTTATTCGTTAACTACACGCTCGAGAGATCTTGACAATCGAAGGTGTATATTTTACTGCGTGCAGTGGCTTATGGTTATATTGCTCTTACCTGAATTCACTGTGCTTGCTTGTTTTTCTAAATATATTTTTTATTGCAATGTATACTTTCACTGTATAAGAACCGTAAAGCGCATAGAAACAGAGCCTCATTGTGTCAGTTCCGAGGTGATTTCGAAAACAAAAGCTTATGATCTCGCACTTGGACGAAGCTATGATGGATAATACATTACACTGCGACGAAAGTATTGCAGTTGCCCATGGATATCTACGAAATGCGATCAAACGTACTGTCATTTCTCATAATTTTCTGTCTATTTTAACGGTGACTTCTAAGATACAAGACTTCTGTACCGTTTTCCTTCAATGGGAATTGAAATATTCACCGATTCAGAATCCTGTTTAAATGTGTAAATGTTATATTACGTGATTATAAGAATCGATGATAACTTCAGGCAAAAACGTTATCCCCGAGCTTTATAATATTAAAGATAAATAAAAGATTTCAACTAACTGGCCTCCAAAAATGAATTTTGGTACCTTTTCTCAACAAAATACAACGTTGATTGTTATCAACGATTATGCAGCCTTAACACTAAACCTATCGGCCACTTTCTGGACATATTATGTATACCACGTATATCCTTAAAGAAAAAGAGTCTTTAGAAGAGATGTGAATAGATCAATAGAACGATTCACACTCTGCGGTAGAACCATGGAAAACCTCAAAAAATGTCGGACTACGAAGTACAACAATTTTTCTAAGAAATTATCATTTTGACCGTTTTGGTAGGTTTAGTGTTAATTAACGAATTTCTAAGCTGATTTGCTTAACCACAATGTTTCGACGTCTTTTTTATCTACGACTCTTGATCGACTTAGATAAAACAAGAAAGAAAGAAGATGAAAACCTAGTAATCAATGTTCCTTTCGACTCAGATCCTTCAAACCTCGAGTTTGACATCATTCACGACAGAAAAAAAGAAGAGTGTCGGTCGATCTTCGCTTTCCACATTTGCCTGGCGGTGGAGAAAGATCGAAGTTTGTTCGACATACCTCTTATTTGATTCTTTTATGTATTTAAGCGTAACGAAAAAGTACAGATCACGAGCGCTCCTGTGAGTATTGCACTGTATGTCTTTATATGCGGCTGCGCTTGTTAGCTTATTTATAATGCGATGCGCTGACATGACGCACCGCGCAAGCGCGAAAGTATCGATAATTAGATATCTTAATCGCTTACGACAAAAATTATAAACGCTAATATAGTTACGCCGATTGTAATACCTGCGTCCGCTATACAGTAACCAACTTCTCATGCAATAATCTACTAGAATTTACGCTTGAACTTCATATTTCACGTTACTTGAGAGAGTATCAAGAATTAATACGCGATCATTTTACAGACTGAAGATTTGCAATTTCTTTTATTAAACCCGTGAACAAGTAAAGACAGTCCCATACATATAAGAGTCTTATACTTAACCCCTTGACAGACAATGACGAGCTGTGTTTTTCATTCATTTCATACGCCATTGCAAACTTTGACGAGTCTGACTCGTCAAGAGCAAATTTCCGCAAACGCCATATATTACTATGTTACTCAATAGCTTCACTCGTGCGTCGATTCTGGTTTCTTTACAATGTTCGAGATAGCTGGCTCCCCTTCGCAACAATTAAAATAACAAAACAGCATCCACAAATCAGAAGAAGCACATTGACAGTACTCACCGCGAATGCCATACTGGGCAATAATTAAGTTTAGTGAAAGTGATAAGTAATTGTCATCCATTAACATTATGTATCAACCTGATTAAATGTTATAAAGCAATCCAAATTTGAAAATAAAACGTTTGCCTTTGCAGCTGGCACATTATTGTTGAGTTGAGCGAAACTGAATATTATTTTTCGGACGTATCAAACTCCGTCTTATTTGTACGTCAAGGGGTTAATCGGTCTGTCGGAAGAATTGTTCAGCTTACCACGATGTTCTGCCAATTTATCGTCACTAATCACGCATTACCTTCGAGAGGCTACAGTTTACAATTGTAAGACCAAGCACTCATTTTTTCTCGGCATCGGCGTACAAGAATATATCGTTCACTCTGCATCACCAGAGTATTGCGCAACCATTACGGATTGCTGATCCTCTAAGTGCCATTCAAATGTTTGGTAGACATCTGGCAATAATCTTTTATCGAATTCCTTCGCATAGTCAACCGATAGAATTTACTATCTGAGCACCGAGCATCGTGTGATACGAGGGGCTAGTGCGTGATCGGTGTCGAAGAACGCTTAAAGTCCTCGTTCTCTCCGGAAGATACCTAGGTACTTTAAGATGATCGAGGCTTTGTGCCTGTCTCCTCACGTGCAGGGTTACATAGAAGCTTGTACGTATATGGAGGTAGTCTTTACTTGTTCACGGGTTTAATAAGAGAAATTGCAAATCTTCAGTCTGTAAAAAGATCGCGTATTAATTCTTGATACTCTCTCAAGTAACGTGAAATATGAAGTTCAAGCGTAAATTCTAGTAGACTATTGCATGAGAAGTTGCTAACAATATGGCGGACGCGCGTATTACAATCGGCGTAACTATATTAGCGTTTATAATTTTTGTCGTACCCGATTAAGGTACCTAATTATCGATATTTCTGCGTTTGCGCGGTGCGGCATGTCAGTGCATCGAATTATAAATAAGCTGACAAGCGCAGCCGCATATAAAGACATACAGTGCAATACTCACAGGATCGCTCGTGATCTGTACTTTTTTCGTTACGCTTAAATACATAAAAGAATCAAATAAGCGGTGTATCGAACAAGCTTCGATCTTTCTCCACCGCCGGGCAGATGTGGAAAGCGAAGATCGACCAATACTCTTCTTTTTTTTCTGTCGTTAATTATGTCAAACTCGAGGTTTAAAGGATCTGAGTGGAAAAGGAACTTTGATATCTCGGTTTTCATCTTCTTTCTATCTTGTTTTGTCTAAGCCGATCGAGAGTTGTAGGTAAAAAAAACGTCGAAACATTGCGGTTAAGCGAATCAGCTTAGAAATTGGTTAATGAACACTTAACCTACCGAAACGGTCAAAATGATAATTTCTTAAAAAAATTGTTGTACTTCGTAGCTGGACATTTTTTGAGGTTTTCCATGGTTCTACCGCAGAGTGTGAATCGTTCTATCGATCTATTCACATCTCTTCTAAAGACCCTTTTTCTTTAAGGATATACGTGGTATACATAATATGTCCAGAAAGTGGCCGATAGGTTTAGTGTTAAGGCTGCATAATCGTTGATAACAATCAACGTTGTATTTTGTTGAGAAAAGATACCAAAATTCATTTTTGGAGGCCAGTTAGTTGAAATCTTTTATTTATCTTTAATATTATAAAGCTCGGGGATAACGTTTTTGCCTGAAGTTATCATCAATTCTTATAATCACGTAATATAACATTTACACATTTAAACAGGATTCTGAATCGGTGAATATTTCAATTCCCATTGAAGAAAAACGGTACAGAAGCCTTGTATCTTAGAAGTCACCGTTAAAATAGACAGAAAATTATGAGAAATGACAGTACGTTTGATCGCATTTCGTAGACATCCATGGGCAACTGCAATACTTTCGTCGCGGTGTAATGTTTTATCCATCATAGCTTCGTCCAAGTGCGAGATCATAAGCTTTTGTTTTCGAAATCACCTCGGAACTGACACAATGAGGCTCTGTTTCTATGCGCTTTACGGTTCTTATACAGTGAAAGTATACATTGCAATAAAAAATATATTTAGAAAAACAAACAAGCACAGTGAATTCAGGTAAGAGCAATATGACCACAAGCCTCTGCACGCAGTAAAATACACTCCTTCGACAGTCAAGATCTCCCGATCGTGTAGTTAACGAATAAAATTCACAATATTAAACTGTGGTGTTTTTCGTCGTGCTCGCTATCTTATTTTACAATTTTATTCTCCGTTTGGAATTGGAGACACAAAAGGAGAGCACAGTGAAATAATCGTTATAAAGTCTTTTTCTCCGTTTGGAATTAGACACGAGAATGTGAAGGAAGGTGAAATAACTAGTTTGTTTGACTGAGTCTATTGTTGTAACTTGCGTTATGAGCAGAATTTAGATTGATAAATAGTAGGCTGATAACAAAATGAGCGCTAGCAGAGAGCTACGCCATTTTCTTTTCAAACACAGCATCGCGGAGATACGGTAGTGTAGTGGATAAAGACTTGGACTTCCAGGCAGGGGACCCAAGTTCGACTCCTGCCCATCACCTTTGGTTTTTCCATGCAACCATAAGGCTTATTGCCAGGAGCTCCAAAATCAGAAACGATAAGGGAGGTTTGCTGCAGAGGCCACCTCTCGCAGGGCACGTAAACGTAAGCCAAGCAAGCCTCGAGTCTTATACCATTTTAAGTTCTTACGCTGTTTCAATAATCGTCAATATATCTTTTCCAACATGTTAAAACTCTATAATTCTTAATACTGTAGTAACCTTAGGTACTTTTAGGGCAGGGACTCTTGGGCCCCTAAAGACGAGGTTGTTAGTAGAGAGCTACGCATTAGGGCCCGGCGAAGGAGGCTTAGGAGTGGGCAGGAGGTAGTGTGCTGAAAGAATGTAAAGCTCGATATAAACGTGAAATACATGGTTTACAATGTTTTATTTAATGTGCTCTTGAACGCTTTTTATGTATCCCTCGTACTGACAAAAGCACTACGATGCTTTAATGAAGTTAGAACTTCCGATGACCCGACCGATGCATTCCGACGTGAAACTGCTGAATATCCACGCGGAAGGTGAGACTGAGTTGATATGATTGAATATTGCATTACTCCAATACTACGCTGCTACGTTCAAAAATCATTATAATGATTTAACTCAGCTGTATCATGATGCTCTTTCCGCTCATAACATTTTGCTTAACGCGTTTATGCGAAGACTATTGAACAGATGCTTTGTTGCAATACTAGATTCCTTTTGACCCTTCTAACGCGCACTGGTTTTTGCTAGTCATTTTGGAAATGTGTTATTGAAATTGTAACTAGACATAGAATATCGTTTCTTCGAGCTGCATCAACTTCCTTCGATCGTGGTCCAAAGTGGGTACGACGTATGTGCATTGAAGTCTGTCATATACAAATTACTATCTATCACCACTTGACTTCGGTGGTGGGGCACTTCATTACCTTCCGTCCGAGTCGTAACAATATATGTAACCCGCGCGGTTAGAAGAGGGATTGAAAGGCTCGGAAGAAACCAAAGTCGAAAATCAAGAAAATGGGGGAGACGAGATACCGGTATGGGGAGAAAGATGGATTTAGAGGTACGAAGAGAGAGGGAAAGGGACGGCGCAAGGTGAAGCAAGGCGAACCAGTGATCGTAGTGGGATCGACAAAGCTGCCTGGATCCAAGACGGCCACTTTCGACGACAGTAACCACGAAGACGCCATGACAACACGTCCGCCCGCACCGTCCTCGACACGGCTCCCCGTTGTTGCTCTAGTCGCGGCCCTGTGTTTCGTCTTGGTAACACGTGAGTTTGTCTCTCGTTCTCTCTTTCTCTCTCTCACATACTTTCTCTCTCTCTCTCTCTCTCTCTCTCTCTTTCGCTCTCTCTTTATCTCTCTCTCTCTCCCTTAGATTTAATTAATTATCGCGACTAGGGGAGCTGTTTAGATACGTTTAACGATACAGCAACATGGGCACCTCGTGCATGGCGATTTGTCGTACCGTGACTTTTGGACTACATCGATCGGGAAGCGGAAACTATCAGCTAACAGTTAATCGCGAACGAATTTGTTCTACCCAACTAGTGAACTGTTGCGTACCGTACTTCTGAGTCAAAACGTCGTTTTGAAGCTGCAGAAACTCGTGTAGGATAATCCGGATACTCCATTCGCTATTACGAGACGATTTCGCACATAGATCTGAACAAGGATCAATTAATTCAGGCATATTTGCTTGGTAGTAACTTATTGCTGAAGACGAAACCATAACATTTTAAAGAAGAGCAGAGAGCGTATTTTAAAAAGGGCGACAATCATAAACCTCTCTGGTAGAGGTATATTTTGTAATCACCTCGTTTAACGTGGAAATCAAAGGCGTTGAATGCAACTGCACTCTAATCGTCGGTCTAAACAGGGAACTGGAGACCGTTCTATCGCGTTATATGAAAATCTTGTATAAAACTGGCCTATATTAAATCAGAAAATGTGTTAGTACGCAATGAATAGAAGCGAATATTAGATATACAATAATGCGGAGGTATTAGATATTGTGTTGTGGAGCAAAGACCTTTGTGGTATGGTTAATCGCGCAGCGTTATGTCACAAATGTACGAGTGTTGTAACCACAACTATGGACTAATATTCTGATACATCTACGTAAACTACAAATATCTATAAAACGAAAAATGTATAAAAAAATGTAAAGGGATCAATTCGTATAACATATAACACGATTCATATAACACTGTAAAATAACACACATTATAGACAAATAGACCGTCTTGAAAAATTTTTCAATAAAATCAAAATTGAAGGTCCATAACAGTAACCACGTAGTTCTAGTGATAAATTGTTCATGACGATTTCTTTAAAATATCCCAAAGTGACTCCATAATTTTCTGTCGAACATAAAACCCGTCCGGCATCGTTGTGGTTTTTTTGAGCGAATTGTCGAAACTTGTGATAAATGTTCATATTATTCGCGACGATTGGCGCGCACATTCTCGGAAGAATATTATAAATGTCAAAGCGCTGTTTACGGGCTGTGAAAAGAATTAAAGAAAGATCCGAACCCTGCCAGCCGATGCGCCAACATATTTCAAGGTGAGGCAATTAAAACTGTAAATTGCTATCCCGACTTATCTAAATATACTATAAATATCTACAAAATGAGAGGAACGCAAAGAAGGAAGGTAAATGAATCTATGCGATCATTTGCATATTACAAAAACTAGTGAAGCAGTTCCAAAAATAGATCGTTATAAATTTGGAGAATCTTTATAAAAAAAAATTAGGGATCCTTCTGATCCCTTTGGTAATTCTAGTGTTAATGAAAGATCCTTGGCGCGCTAGTTATTCGGACTAATTATTACCAGCGCCAGACTCGGCGAACATCTTGGTCCTCGGCTACATTTGCCGCTCTGTTTCACGCCGCGAGACGACTTTCGCGCTCCACACTTTTCTCTGGTGTGTAATTATGATACTTTATTAAAAGCGGAAGAAAAGCACGTGGCTGATGGCTGGTTACAAAAAAAAATCTTATCGCACCGCAGCGATCGGAACATTTTTTCCTATGTGACAAAAAATATGTTGATCGATCGATATACGCAGTATTTGCGCTTAGGAGAAATCCCGCACGACTCAAAAGACCAGAGTATTTATAATATCCTGATCTATATTCGCAGAAAAGATTTATGTACGTTTAATGATCTGTGAATGGAATGTTACTGGTTATTATTTTGTGAATTTCTTAGAGAAAATTCTTTACTCGATTATTTTTTGAACTATTTCACGGAAACCGTATAATCGACCATGAATGAGCTACAGACGAGTTTTACAGCTCATTAAAGATCTCGTCCTTTATTTATATCCTTTTGCACACCATGCTTGGCCGATTAGAAGCTTCCGTTGTTGGCGTGATCAAGACACCGATTAGTCTCTTCTACCCACGTTAATTAGACGTTTGAGTGGATAGGGACACAAAACACGCGCCTGGCACAGAATATTTTCATAGTCCTGGTAAAAAGAAAAACATCAAATTTCTCACATGTCACGAATCGGTAGCTACAAAAGTATTTCTTTCTCGGGTAATTTGAACGCGTATATAAAATGTACTCTCCTCTGTCGTTGTTTCCGGTGCAAGTAAAATGTACATTATTTAAAAACAAATATTTGTATTAGAATTATAGTTTACAATATCGCATATTTTTCTGCAGAAAGGAGAGCATGCATGGTGAGATCTATTCGATCATACGCGATGAGAATGTGAAATCGACTGACGTAAATTCACCCTTTAGGGTCCCGCAGAAACGTGACGCAGTAGAAAACTTGAAATTCAAAATGTCACACACGTAACGCACTGTTATTACGGCAAAGCGAGGAAAAAACGTAACGAGTTGTGACTGACAAATATAATAATATAACTGCTTTTTTCGTTTCGCTCAACGAATATCGTGCAGCGCTGCGGTTCATCATCTCTTTATATAATACTAGCCTGAGTCAGACAGGAGGTTCCAACTCTCGCTGACAAACAAGACACTCTGACGAAAGAGGATAAAAAAAATCCAGAACTGATATCCGCCCATCGGTGAAAGTAAAACACGGCCGGAATTCGGAATCGCTTCAAAAGTACCTAAAGATGAAACCATGCAGTATTGTGTTAGATAAACTGTCTAAGGACAGAAGTAAAAATTGCACACCATGATTAGAAGAAAAAAAGTGGAAGCACAATATATTAATAGAAAACTTGTCCATTATTTTGGCACCAAAACCAAATTTTTACGGATATGATATAGGTTACCGGTACTTTAGCTCGTTGCGCTTCTACGTAATTTATACTCGGCAAGAATGTAATTTTACGTCTACAATGTCACTCTAATTAAACATCGATAATTCGCACTCCCAACTCGCGTGGTTCGTCAGTATTACCGTCTTTATACCAACAACACACGTAGATATTGCAACATCCAAACGTGTATTATATCCCAGCCGCCAATTACAGCTGTCTGACTGTTGCTTTCTCCTCGGTATGAAAATGTCAGAGGTCCATTGACATATATTTATCTCTGTTCTTCTCGAACCGTCCTTCTGCTAGTTTTACCATACTCATTCTGCTTCTTTCTCCGACCCTCAATGCTCTATTTCGATTTTCATATTTCCTTACGACTACTAGGCATCATTGCGAAGAGCAACGTCGACAAAACTGGTTATAAACTCTCATACGGATTATACAATTGAGAATTATTATATCCTTCTGTTTATATAATTTCCTTTTACTTCAATTGCACGGCATTTTTTTCACATCAACTACTAAGTATTACAAGATCTCTATTGTGCTGGCCTCTCTAATGCTCCACATTTTAAACACATCTTACAATTCAGAACATATAACGATTTTAATGATATATCTTGTAATTCATATATCTTGATACGGGTAGAACTGTTATTAAAATAAATAATAAATCTGTAAATAGAAAATCGTGAAATTATATTAATATCATATAATCTAATATTCCACTCACAAATACTCAGTTTTCCTTGTTAGTGATCGATAACGAATACCACATGTCACGTTTTAAAACTCTGGCGTGCGTTGATTGACCAGTCCAATTTACCAACTTCTCCTAGGCTTTTAGGATCCATCATGTATTTCATTCTGCGAAACGCCGCAGTGCGTACGTATCTGCCATTATTTTTTTTAACATTCTTATAAGAGTTTTATAATGATATCTATAAATCGTTTCTTATTAAAATTCAGTTAAAACATCTACCACTGCATTTGGAATATCTTTATTGCTCTATAATTACACTAAGTGCTTTAATAATATGAAAATAAAGAGTCAACTAAACTTCGATCGCCGTTTCGCTCATAAAAAGATCGATCGTGAAGTGTAATATGATTATATACGACAGTACATGTTATATATGTTCGCTCACGTAACGTGTTATATATCTCGATTAATGTGTACACTAACGCAGGTATATACGTAATATACCAGCACATGCTGACATGTAACATATAGCGGTTCCCGCGCACATTTTCACTCGGCTTTGATGAAAATTTTAGTTGCTGAAATGGATATGCGTTAAACATAGAATTCATGATAAAATATAGCAGCAAGGATTTATTATAGCTCGCTGAATGCTATACTGTTCCACTTTTACTCGCATACTAATGAAAATTTAATCGGATTAGATAAAGCCGATTAAAATTATGAAAAGTAAAATGCTTAGAATATAAAATACTCAATCCATAAAACGGCCTGCAATATATACTGAATTAAATTTAAGTAACAATTGGTACTACTTGTACTTTTCATTTTCAAACAGGTTGAAACTTCTTTTATGCGTTACTTTGCCATTATCTATTTTCTAACTTCGATTGAAGTGAAAAGTGCACTCATTCATACGAGGTAGATATTCAACTAAACGCGAAAATAACATGCAAATATAGTTAATCCGGAGATAGTGTTACTTGAGAATACCGGTTTCTGTAACCTACTATTGTGGTAATTAACACAGTCAATTTAAAATTACCACACTTCCTGCACCGGTCGCGTGCGGTTTAATCAGAATAAAAATGAAGAAATTTCCTTCAGATTGATCTGTGCCAGACTTCCTCCTGGCGAATGGACGGTTAGGAAATAAATTTTTTAATGAATAAATATAATATTTTCTCGCGACTCACGTAAAAAGATTATTTTCTTTATTAGATTAATATCTCTTATAATAGATATGTATACATAAAAAAGAAAGTATCTTTTACTACTTATTAGCAATACAGTATTTTGACTAACATCTTAATCCATTCTACTCACAACCAAAGCCTGCTTTAAAAATCTGTTTCATTTCCTACGATGAGTATTTAGGCAATTAAATATTTTCATCATAATTAATTAAAAAAGTCACTATTAAATTTATGCTGCCATAAATCGTATACCGAATCTGTCGTGTATTACTTTTGACCTCACGTTTAAAATGTTATGATTTAGGGGTTCAAATTGAATGAGTCAAGTGTCCAATTCTGTGTCTCGCATCTAGAATATCAAGGTTTATCACGCCATTTAAATAGCAAATTGCACGTGACCCATCCGGATTCACACAGGAACCGCTCGTGCGGCCTCCAAGGAGCGTAATAGAGGATTTTTGTCCAATTATCAAATACCTCGGTGCAGAAGCAAAGTGGTACACAGAAACAACTCGTACATCCTATACTTTACACCGCTGATTACAAGTGACAGTTAACGGCACAGTCGGCGGCATCCATGCAGGCTTTCATGATGCTCACTACTCAAGGCGCATCCAATTTTCATCGGACCTGCCTTCGTTTTTTTTTTTCCTAAATCGCGCAGATCGGAATCCACGAGCCCGTGCTGCAAGCCCAGCTGAGTACATGCACGTCCAGTTTCTCGATTTATACCCGTGCGTCCGTCAATCTCCGCGAGTCCGACGTTTCTGGATGGACGATGCACGCTCGTGACTCGAGAACTCTAACGGTACGCTCTCGATCAAAGGGTTCGACGCCTGGGCGATCATCGACCAGTTCCAGAGATTCATTAGCATCTAACGAAGGATCGATATGGGGCATCTGCACTGATAGCCAAATGGAATTCGAGCTCCGATCTTTGCTGTACGCTGGCAATTCGAGCCTTTGCCACGTGATTTCCTTAAACTTCCTCGAGAATCGTGCATATCACGTTTGTATGTCCCACGTACCAGAGCAAATACTTTAATAGGCGACACGGTCTGCATAAAACTGGTGGAATTGTTTATCGATAAGCTGTCGTTCAATGCTGTGTTAGGTTGTTCAATAATTTCGCGGAGTGTCGTTTATTCGAGAACAGTAGAACTAAAACTTCGTTGTCATTTTAATATTTAATGTTTCGTAAGCAACTCAACCAAAATTTTAATATTTTTTTGTAATATTTAAAATTATGTTTTGGATTTCAGAAAGTTGCGTACACGGTCGGTGTTGTATACAACAAAAACACATTCGAATACGACTTTGTCAGCAATATTTGGAGCGTTTTTTAACTTTAAAAGTCTTTTCCATTTAAAGTCCTTAATTTTTAGTTTAACTTTTTAGTGTCAAGTCTTTAGTTTAAAACTTTAGTTTAAAATTTTTTATTTTTAAAGTCATTTTTAAAACTATAAATTCGTTTTTTGATTTTTATCCCACGCACATATCGAACAATCTAGTATTTACACGTTACTTTTCGAAAGAATGCTGTATATTTTTGTTGGAAGTAAATTGTACAATGACTATTAGAACCCCGGCCTAATCAGTTGCAGAAGACTGTTACTAACGCAAAGAATGATTTTACATGAATAATTCACTTAAAAAATCTTACAGCGTGACATAAATAGACGCGCTGCAATTCTACTCAAATTCTAAGGTGTTAAAATGCAGGCTGTATTTTATATACGCAATAGGTATAAACGAATAGCCTCAGATCATATCCTGACTCTAAAGACTTTCGACATTCGAACTTTTGAGACTAAACTTTAAACACAAACTTTAGTCCCCACGCACAATAAACTTACTAACTTACTCGGTATCTAAATAAATGCAGACTTCCTAGACTTCGCTCTATATCATTCCTCAGCTTTGTCCACCACTTTTCAATTACCTCTCACACACAAATATAAACTTCATAAATAATTAATTAAATACTTAATAATAAACTTCATGGAGAACTTTATTAAAAATTCATTCCTAGCCAGACAGACGAATACATATTTTTTACAAAATCACGATAAGGTGCCCAACCGACAACTTTTACTGTACGAGTACGTTAAGAATTGCACCGATTATCGAATCATTAAATCAGATTCGAGCAGGTTCGGCATTTGCCAAGGCGTAGACGAATAACTGACATTCCGTAATCCCGTACGACACGATCTGTTCCACATGCCTGGTAACCAGGGGCGGGACGGAGAAGCATTCGAGAAACCCGGTTTTGCATACCGTGGTGATTCGTAACAATGTACGTACCAACCCTTCCCGGAATCGGTCCTCGACCCATGAGAAGTATCCACTACCGTTAAATGTCAATGGCTATACATGGTCCAGCGGCGATAAGCGAATGGAATATATTATTGTAACTAGTTCGGTACCCATCAATACCCATCAATTGCCTATGGATACAACCGGTTTCTATCGTGAATCTTCGTTAAACCCTCGCCAGCCATGAACTGTTACATCCTTTTCGAACACTCGAAAGTATATCGACGAACGGTTAATAAACACAGGATCTCTCAGGAATGTTTTGCTGCGTATTAATTAAACATTACTAACGGTACAGCGAGTTTGACTTTTGACACGAAATTTATTGGAATACCATAGGGCGCTAACATGCGAATTAACTCCATCGTTTCCGATGCGATTATACTTTTGAAATTACACTTGTGCGGAACTCTATAGGAAGTAAATAATGAATTTCGATTGATTTTAGCTCCTACATTTGATCATATACCTTACGATTAATCGATCTTACGTCTATTGACAGAGGTGTGCAGCGAGGCTTACTATGGAAAGCTGATTGGCAAGCTGTCTGAACTTCATCATGGTGTCAGCGGCGAAGTTTATGCCGTAGATAGTCGGACTCTCTTTATCAAGGATTTCACCTACGACGGCGAAGGTCCAGGTTCGTAAATTCATCGTTCACCATCGTTCGCGTAAGCTTTCTAAATAAGGTGTCCCAGTATTGAGGCGAGAGTAACAACTTCTATTCTGAGACTTGCTTATAACTCGTAACACCACGAGTAGATCTATTGCTACGTAACGTAAATAATACGATACATGGTAACGTAATAACGCAGGGAAAAGAGATATAATCGTACAATCTTCCAGGATACTGGAATTTCACCTATCGATATATATTCATTCCTTCTCCGGCGTTATACTTTATGGTTACTGAAGCGAGAGATTGATACAGTATTCTCATTTCTTTAAACTCACGACTAGCTCGGTCGTATCAAGTCGATGGTGCGTAGCTCGATGAGCGAGAAAGTGTCCCGCAGACGATCTTGTTCACAGTCGCGTGCATATTTATCTCTCGGTGAAACATAGATGCCATCGATCATGTCATAAGTACTGTCTGGTCATAGATGAGCGACGCCGACGCCTGAAAAGAAACGAGAGAATTAAAGAGGGAAAAAAAAGGAAGAACGAAAGACCATACTGCGGAAGACTTTCGACTTTCCCCGGAGAGATGTGCGGACCACGATTAATTTCTTAGCGGTAGCTTTCCCAAAAGTTCGTTGCGGAGTGGTCGATCGATTTTTACAGGACAGTTACGGGAAGCTCGGCAAATCAGTCAGTATTTCTCGTTTCAAAGGTGCTCCAATCGTGGGCGCAACCTATTGTCGGTTTTTTTTTCTTCGTTACCGCCGTAAGAAGGAACGCGGTGCCACCGCGAGAAACGACTCTTGACATTTCACGATTCCACCAAGATTAGAAACGCACCTACCGTACTGGAATACCTAAAGTCCTGCCCGCTGATAGTCGTAGAAGCATACACCAGACATTTTACATTTTCCACCGATATTCAAGTTTTTATTACCTGTTTACCCGGAGTGGTATGAAAAGAATTAACGACTTTCTACAAAAAACGTAATCGATCACAATCTTTCCGCAGACCTGTTTTTTAAACAATTATTTCGTGTATAACAATAGTTTGGGTCTTTATCTAATATTATTTATATACATCGATAATATTGATTATCGAATGCTATTACGTCATCGCATCTGCGTGTAATACACATTAATGTTTCATTTGGCAAAATTTACGTCGCAGCTTATTAAGCAAGGAAATTAAAATAAAATCAATACTACATGCATTACATTTATTTCCCTTTGTAGAGTAAAAAATCTGATTTTCGGAGTAACTGTTAAAGGTTGCAATTTCCAATCCTCAGTGAGTTCAAAGCTTTCTGGAGAGCAGAGAGTATCGCACTTCAACCTTAAGGCGCACTGACTGGCGACCGTAAAAGGTTCACCTCGTTCCCATAGAAAGAGTACATCAGTTCTCTCGCTACTCTCACTTTCGTTCACCTACCGTAAAATTAAACAGTATCATTTAAAGCAATTGTTCTTCGACATCGTAACACGATCGTACCATCTTATGCCACGTCTACCAACGTACTTCCTGTAAATTGTGAATAAATCAGGATATTTGGTGAATAATTTCCATGACTCTTTTGCTTAAGCGGTCAAAAAGATGAACCTACATACGCAATTATGATAGATATAAGAGTCAATTGTTATCACTAGATGATGCAGAATTTATGACTTTGTCGATTTACGGCTTATATAAAAAACAAAGATATTTTCTTACGTTTTATGTAATTTATTTCACAATAATAATAAGATATGCTCGAAAATTCTTGAATATCACAAGAGGGTTTATAGAAATATTGGACTGTTGCTTCCTCTGCTGAAAACTATAAACCCTTTCGTGATCATTTATTTTACAATGAATGTTTCCTCAGGGAATAAACTTCCTGGGGATGGATACAATTTTGGCCACGCGAACGATAACATTATATTCACTATAATAGAAAATAAATTAAAATAAAATATAATATAAAATATTTTGCCTCTGGTAGACGATCACTGCAGGTCGATTGCTACCACTAGACGATACAGAATTGATGACTTTGCCGATTTACGGCTTATATAAAAAACAAAGATACTTGCTTCCGCTGTTATGTACTTGCTACAATCACCAATTTTCCACAGCCGCCTATTTCTATGCCGGAAACTCGAAAAGCCCAAACGGAAATGGGTTCAGAGTCCGAGACGAGCATGGAACGTGAGTAATCAAAATCTCTACTCATATTTAAAAGAACGATAATGCTACATTCCGTTTCCCTTTTGGCAGCACTAACGTCCTGAAGAAATACCGCAAGAAGGGCATCACTCTCAGCCTACCTGACGGCAAGAACTTGAATAATATCCGATGGTTCTCCGTTTGGTGCGACGAATTCTCCGTGAGTAACGAACATCGTGCTCGTGACCTTCGATGTCATGATCCTACTTGCATGCCATGTAATAAACCGGTATCGTTTCCTTGCTGCGCAACTTTCACCCTTGTACTTACTTGCCACGTGATACCGTACGTAGCACCAAAGAAAATAATGGCTTGGGCAACTGCCACACGGCAAATCACAGTCTAATACGAAACCGCAATTAGTCGAGGGAGAATGAAAGTTTCCCGGTTCAATATACTTCTGACTTTTTTACGAACTGGAAATCGAGCGGCACGAGAGCGATTATGAGGCGCTGCCCGATCGGACGAGAAATCTGAAGCACGAACGAAATAACGTAGAAACGACATAATTTAAACTGTAACCATAAAGTGGAGCGTAACGTAAATCAAGTATAAGTATGTTTGTTGATGTTAGCATGACGCGGTAAACTGACGCGCTGCTTATAAACTTAAAGGATCTAGGAAAGCGTAGAATCAAACCGCGCTTATTTACGGCTTTGAACAATTGAAAAAGTTTCTCTACGTGTATAGGTATTACGTGCATCAGTATCGACAAAGGAAAAATAAGCGTCTATGAGGTGCATATTATTACACGACGATGTTAAATATAACTCATATCGATATACTTCATGATGTATAAAGCACCTTATTTACGGTTTCATGGTGTCTCCCAACGTGCATTGCACGAGAATATAACCTTATACATACTAAATTGTAAACCGAAAATGTAAGTTATAGCAATAATACTTTGATTTATTATATCCACAATACTCCGATCGTGGAATTAAACGTGAAATATTTAACGCTGATCAATTACGGGTTTAATAACGATAGAAACACAAACATTACAGCATAGAAAGCCAAATTGCTTATCCATACCAGCTGACATAAAATATCGATTTACGTCCTTGATATTGCCGGTGCAGCATAAATTTATTTCGAATCACAATGCCCAATGCGGGAGGAGAAACTGCACGTATAACTCCAGAATGATAAGCCCAATCGTGACAGAACGAGAGCAAAACCTTTGAATTTCCATCCCACGGACGAAAAGCGATAAAATAAAACATGTTCGCAGCATATTTCATAACGTAAATTCACTACACGAGCAATAGAACGGAGACCGCACCTTTAATTGCGCAAAACGTATATTACACTAAATGCCACATTGAAAACTGGTTGTATAACGCGTTTTATTTGGCTTTGCTTGGATATAGCTTGATGTGATCTTTAACGAGGAATTTATTTCCATTGGAAGTAATTATTATGCAGAAAAAAAATGGTTTTTATTTGAATTATAATAACGCTTGATACAGGACAGACTACAACTTTATTGAAATCGTAGAATTAAACAAAACATTACCATATGCTTTTCGATAATTATGGTACATTAGCAAAGGACATTTTAGGTGAACTTTGGCGATGTTAAAATACCACGAGACTTTGATCATCCCAAACCACAAAAATTAGCTGCGTTGAGCGGTGCTCACGGCGTTAGTTCGGAGCCAGTGGTCGTCGTTGATGCACAGACTTTACTTATTCCAAGCTTCAGCTATGACGGTGAAGCACCTGGTAAGTCTTTCTCACCATACAAATTTCTAAAACCCATCAATACAATGTTTGTAAATTCTCGTAAATAGAAAACAAAGGCTTTTCTTTTCGATTATTTCCTTAGAATACTTTTACTGAGTCTCCTCAAAAAATATCTTATATTTTCTCGTTGATCAAATTACAACTCCGCACGTCATTATATTGTGCCGTAAGACTAATTCAAAGAAAATAGTGTAAAGTAAAGGTACCAGTAGTTGACACTTTATGGAATTTTCTGCGTATTGATTCACATAGCTCAAAGTTCACTTTACGAAAAATTTATGATTAGTAGTCGCTGCACAAATTATTATTCTATTATATTACGACACGTTTTCATTCCTGATGGCCGTTGTATAATTTTTTTTCCTAAAAGTAAAATTTAACTGAATAATTGACACTCAGCGAAAATATAAAAGTTAATAGCTGACATCTTTTTGTTTCAGTAATTAACATAAGGAGAAAAACCAATTAATGAACTTACATTTTCACATTTCAACATTTTAATTTACTTGCATTTTAACCAAGTCTATAGTCCTTTATATAAGAAAATACGCAAAAATCGTAAGAGTCATGCACGGGTTTGATTAACCGACCGCTGTGACTCTCAAAATGCGCAGTACTTCTCAAAACCGCTGAAGAGCGACTCTATATAAACTAACACGATTTTATGTATTTCAGCTTATAGTTCAGTGTCAAATACAGGTGCTTTTGCAAATACCGGCACATAACATTTCTCAAATTTCTCTCTTTATAAGCGAACTAAATTTGTTGGAATAAATTAAAAATTTTAAGTGAGTTTTGAGCAGTGAGTTTAAGAATGAGATTATTCGCATACACTTTGACAGACGCCAAGTTTTGGGCCGGCACGGGACCGTCGCCCTCGCCTCAAGGAATTCGTATACCTGACGAGAATGGAAAAGAACGGCCACTGCGGCGTTACAATCGCAAAACGATCGTTCTTACGTTACCCGGCGATCTGACGGTACACCAGCTCGGCCACTTCGGCGTTTGGTGCGAGGCCTTCACCGTGGACTTCGGCCATGTGCAAATTCCTCAAGGTCTTAACGTGCCGCCATCCCTCAAGATGCTCGGAGTTTCGCCGCAGGTAAGCCAAAAAGCCTCTATCTACTGAGCCCTACGACGGATATGTCTCCCGGGGCATCTTTGGTAAGACAAAAATGCGCACGAATAGCTTACGTAAAGCAGAAGGAACTTAATAATATCTCCTTAATAAATCTTCGAAGTTATTAAGACTAAAACTACCGACCATTATCTTGGTATATATCAATAAAATATAAATATTTACAAAAAGAAAAATGAAAAGATTCACTCGATCATTTACATGCAGCAACGACATGGTTTCAAGACACCAGTCGTAAATTTAAATAGTTTTGATAAGAAACTAAAAGGCCGGCCATTTTGACTTCGTCGATACTTATAGTGTAAAATTTTTGTAACCACTACACAGTTTAAGTCTCTATACATTCTGTAGTGTTAAATAAATTCAAAGATTATATTACGGCTTAATTTCCCCGATCTTGGATTATTTTCACTATAATTGTTGATACCAATATTCTCTATTAACTCGTAAAGTTGCGTGTATTATCAGAAATGCTCAAAATAGTCATTCCTAAGGCATGCTTCTGAAGATGTGCACTGTCGTAATCCAATGTAAATTTCACCCAAATCTCCAAACTGGAAGGTAGAAATTTGTACGATCATCACGTCCAAGTCGTCGATAGGAAAAGATTCGATGGCGCCTTTACCTGTTTTCGATCGACTTGCATGGTCTTCTCTCGTCTGCACACTCGTGCGTCACGCCTCGTAGCGTTTCTTTGGTGCCACATACATTTTACGTAGCTTTCGATTCTATCATAGATGTATACATCATTTTACGAGGCGTTAAATTCTCAAGTTACTACAATTCGCTTCCAAGAATACTGCCAGAATTAACGGTTGATCTTTATGTATATCCCGCAGAATTATAATGCATACGTATAACTTTCTCATCTTGAGACTCGGTTTTTACCCCAGTTAAGTCCATAGAAAACATTGAGGCAAACAAATATAATCAATATAATCTTGTTCCTTATTTCCTTTGACGTATGTAGAGCGCCATTTACGAGTTTAACCAGAAATAACGTGCGTATGTTTGTATACAAATAAATCAAACCGATTACATAAAGATAAGCATACCGATTTGGGATAGTAGAAGTCAACACGACCTCCTACGTAATGTTGTGTCAGGAATTTGACTCAGTCAATATTTGAGTGGTTATGTGCTCGTCAGCCAAGGACGTCAAGTCGATAATGTGCTCCTGCTTTGCAGATTATTTCAAAGGAATTTTATCCTACCTCGAAAAGCACCGATTAAAAATCTTGCTTATAATACTCTGGACACCACCCTGTCCAATACTCACCAAGTTTAAACTTCGATATTCCTTTACTAAACATAAAGAAAACCTCAATAAAACCGAACAGCATCGCATGCAGCCCTTGTTACAATCATTCTTCTCATTCATCACGCGTTTGTCCTTGGCGCTTTATTATCCAATGATGTATCAAACATCCAATTTTCGTGCAAAATTCAAGCTGGAAAAATTCCGTGTCAACGTGGTTTTCAAGGATCCAAAAGGACGCTTTTCAAAATGCTTCAGTCCTGATCATTGAATTGCGCGTGCACCAGTTCACGATAGAATTCCAGAGTTTCAAAGGGAACATTCGACCTCGAATGGAACTTTGTGCCCAACGGCTGGTCGGTCTGCGTACCCGCGATAACCGGCAATTATGCGCGTATGGTTGAAAAGGCCTATGGATAACTACCCTGTCTCTGTCCTTGTGTTGCAGAACGTGCACCGCGGAGGGCAGGGACAGACGGGGCAACTCGATGCACTAAACCTCTACGAGCTACTTTCGTTCGCAACCTCCTCGCAGTCGTCGCCATCTTCCTCCTCCCCTTTTTCTTCTTCTTCTTCTTCCACGTTGCCGCTCCAGCAACGTCAGCGTGCAACCACCTACCGGCCGATTCTTCGTCGGGATGATCAGGTCCAGGTGGTGCAGGCGGTCGATTATAGCATACCCAAGAGCCTCCAGGAGCCCGCTGCTCAACAAATACAGCAGCACGGCTCTTACTCTGCGCAAAGTCGCCCCTCCACTTTTCCTCAGTACGACTTGCCCGGTCTGGACCGCTTGCGGCACCTGGCCAACGTTCAGGCAGACGACGCGAGTTATCAGACACATTATAAAAACGAACAGCAGTCCGCCACCGGCCAAGGCACCGCCCGGTCCCGATTTCGTAGCAGCGTCGTGGAACCGCAGCAAAACTCTTATGCCAGGGTTCTGCGATTCCAAGGCGACAGGAGGGTCGACTCTTTCGTTCATTACCGGTAGATCGCGCGGATAATTCTCTAAACCGAGGAAATTCGTGGATTCTCGTTGCGGAAGCTACTGGGTTATTTATTGAGTTTGACAAAGATCGAACTGGTCGTCGCAGGGTGTCAAAGGGTTCGAATGCATCGTCAACATGGTCGATGGTATTTTTTCTTTTCTTTTTTTTTGAGTCGTGACGATTCGCCTTCTGCGACTGGAATCCTTGAGTGATCTCATCGTTGTGTATGTTGTCGGTTGGTAATTGAAAGCTTCTCCGCGATGTATGAGGTTGACTGTTCGTGCGGATAATTACTTTCTCGTGGCATTAATCGATCGTCGGTGATCCCCTTCCTTGCTCGTTAAATCTCCGCCTTGCCTGCTTTGTGCATTACTTCGTGCCGTTATAGAGCCACAAAGTATTACGAGGCCGAGATTCATGGCAATATTGGAACTGTTTTTCGATGCATACAGTGCGACGACGCGTCGTGAAAATAGAGTGAAAGACCATTAACGCTAACGGAGGATCTTCTGCATTGACAAGCGATGGAGCATCGTGAAAAATTGTTACAATAGTCAATACGAGTTTTTCATTATGATGCGACGAAGAAAAAAAAATCAGATTTACATTTCTCAATTAAGCTTCATCGTAAAATTTTCTTCCTGCTAAAATGTCAAGGAACGTATATTTTTCTCCCAAGTCTCCCACATCGTATTATTGCGATGTATATTTATACATACACATACGTAGAGAAATACGCTGTTCCGGCAGTTTAATTCATATCTCTGTCCCTTCTCGTGGCAACCCATGCAAAATAGAATGTCCATAATTATCCCCTTCTAGATTTGCTTTCCTCTTTTGCCCATGGTGCAACGAATAATTCATAACTTTCCAAACAAGTTCTAAAAGAGAATCGATTTACATTTCTCCGTGAAATAAAGTCCACGTTAAATTGTTCCTCGTAGAAGAGGTTTTTGCACTGGTGGTACTGCCGATGCATGCAAAAAGGGAAAACATACGAGAAATTCAGTTCCAATTTAATACAAAAGTACCCACGTTTTCGAAAAATTGTTTGCTATCGGAATGAAGATTTTCAAAGTTCTTTCTAAACTCACCTAACGATTTGACAATATAGCAAAACTTCTTTCGGATTTGCTCACATTCCATGCACGTACGATTCGTTCTATTACGAGGTATTCAGCTGGCACAGGTGTGATAATATCGCCAGAACCTCGTTCGCAAAGTTCTTGGTCGCAAGTGCAACTACTTTGGAAAGTTTCCTCGGTAAGAGAACCGTGAGAGAAGGGAGGAAGAGGGAGTGAAGAGACAGCGACGACTCGGCTTTCCCTTTATTTATTTAACGCCACAGCGAGCAGGCTATTTATTACCGGGGAAATCTCTAAATGCCGGTTTACATATACACGTACACGTAACCACGAGTCCTCCTCGCGCACTAAACAGCGTACACCTGGGTGAGGAATTTCCAAAATGATACCTTTGTCGTCCAAGATCGGGGAGGCCGAAAGGAAAATCTTCTACACGCGAGAAATGAAATACCTGGCTAGGGAAGATTTTTCTTCGTAACAGTCATAAACTTGGGTGAAAACTATAAGTCACATCGAGAAGGAAAGACGTTACTCTTCGGGACTATCTCTACAATTTCACGAGGGTTTGTTCTTTTTTTTGTTTTCTTGCCGAATGGATGATAAAGAGACCCGCTTAGGACGGTCAATGGAAATAACTCAACTGACATGGGAACGCTTACACGTACACATAGGCTTCGCGTATGCACCGACCTTCCACGGACACGTACCTGCTTGGTACACTTTTAATCTCAGCAACGCAACCCGTGCACAGTAGAGTACACCACGTAGAATTCCATTAAGAGAACGTAGAGACAATCTCGCCGGTGGAAGTGGATGGGACGCGTTCTCTCGGAACAATACCGGCCGCCGTAATTCACGCTCTGGCATCTCTGAATCTACGTGAAATATGTGTCGATATTACTGACGGTTGGATATCGGCTTGTCTCTTGGCTCATCTACGTGCATTCGATAAATTGTATATACGGCCGTGAGAAAATGGAATATGGCACGGTAAAGCGCGCGCGCGCGGCAAGGGAACAGCCCATCTCTGTTGGATGGAAGCCGCAAATACAGCGACAGGATTTTCGACGACGCTCAACTTTTTGCGGTCCAAAAAATTTCATCCCTCACGCCTCGACCGACTCGACTTGCGGTTTATATTAAGCCTTTGAGTGCTGGACGTTTTTCTGCGCTATTTACTAAAAATGCGGAATAAAATGCCTATTATCATAGTTTGGAAGGATTAATAAAAGCGGTGACGATTTTCTTAAATATGGTATGTTGTATAGTATGTAATTTTTACGACTAAAAATATTACTTTATCACTGCGATATATTTTTCACGCAACGCGAGACGAGCACGATCGCGCTCGTAGGCTCTTGAACGATTAAACTTGGAAACCTATGATGAACGATCAATGAGATTTCCCGAAGGCGCATTCCTGCGAAACAGAAATAGGACAGCATTTTATTGGTTTGTTTACACCATTATTGGAGAGTATCGATGGCAAGGCATATGATGTCACGCTGTACTCGACGTTGGACCGCAAAGGGTTAACGCTATTTCAGCCTTTAGCGATATTTTTAGAGTGCGAGTAAAACATTCGTCTTTAATCTCACATTTTATGGCGCACGAGTGTGTACATCGAAGGACGTGGCGCCGAGCGAGGGATGTACAGAGGAGATAGAAGGCCATGGAAAACTCATTAGGATTAATTCGCCCATACCGTTGCCATCCTGCAATCTTATTAGGTCCACGTGTAATATGCTACGGCGAGATGTCAAAAGCGATAAAATTTGCGCAATGAGGACGCTAGAGGAGAATGCTTAGACTGTGATACAGGAGTTAATTATTCGTTTTTTTCTTCGTACTCCGAGATAAAGCGCACATATATTTAAGAGACGGACGGTTTTTGTCGGGCTCAAAGCCGGCAAAATCCTCTTCCAGCCTAGGCCAGTCCTTTCTCCTAAGTACAGGAACGCATTTCTGTAATATACCTACACGCGCACAGCCTATTATTTTTATATCCATTTTGTACGTTTGTACTCGAGTATAGAGCCAATAAATACACTCTTCTCTAAAATCGTGTAGACCTTAAATTTGAATTATACCTCTCATCTGATATTTAGATCGTCGAGCAAGCTTTAATTTAAAACAATGACGCCCGTTTCATCGTCGATACAGTTTGATTCAAAGACACGTGATCGCGCGTATAATTCGTTACGTCAAAAATTGATTTGGATGCATGGAACCTTTCTTGCGACGTTATCCATTAAAAAAAAAAAGAGAGACCGATGTAAAGGTTCTATCGCGTGATTTCAGTCGAAACTGAACTGCGAAGTTCTGGAGGACAGTTTGGCTTTTGAAGTGCGATGGGCCGTGGCCGGAGACAGCATAGTCGTCCAACTCGTTGGAAAACTTGGTGAGTATATATTTCCGAGCTGTCGTGCACGTCGACGTTACAAAGGGCGAGAGACGTATCGCGTTTATTGAAAGCAGCGTGAATTCCTGCGTTTCACGCGGAACATCGTGGATTTGCTAAAACTTTTGATTCGGAACATTTTTCAACCGTAATGACATGGAAGCCATCGGGCATGGGCCAATTACAATCCCGCGCGAAACGCGAAGTAATTCTGGAAACGTGACACGGCTACCTGTGCAACACGATTTTTTCCTAAATTCTCTACAATGCACAATAACTTATCATCTATAAATGTTTTCCCCTAAATCAATCATCGTTACTTTGATCATTTTTGCTTGTTAAACTAATATATGATTAACAAGTGAAGCAGTATTAAGTATAATTACTTTTACGTATAAATTTCTTTTTATATCACGAAGTTATAAATGAAACGGAATTAGAGTACGACCAGCGCATTAAAGCCTGAAAATAAGTGGGTTGTAGAAGGTTAAAATGAAAAGCATAGCGCAAGCTATGCGAGAATTATACGAAAGTTTTGAAGACACGGTCACGATCGATAATTAATGCGAAATCATTCCATCCGTTGAGTGTTAATAAAAAACAACGTGGAAGGATTGTACTTCCATCGAGGGCTACAATTTTTACGTTGCACATTTTTCATGTATTTACACAAGAAGTTCCCCGATAACTCTCCTCGTTTGCGCGCTCCACTGAGTCTGATCGTTCTTCCGGAAAAAAAGGGCAAAAAATTATATTTCACAGTCTAATTAGCGCGGGGCCGTGCTTCAAACGAAATATTCAGTAAATTAGGGATCGTCCCATAGAGCCAGTCTTCCATGTACGATGGAGAATAAATTTACATGATCGCTGCTCCAAAATTATTATGCATCGCCTTAAGCAGGAATAGAAATTTCCTCTTCTCTGTTCTGTTTCGCCATCTCGATCAACACACGCTCGTACGAATATACAAATCTGCGAAGTAGTCGGAGAGTAAACTGTGAAACGTGCGTTTCCTTATCCAACAGACGCTGGACAGTACATGTCCTTCGGACTATCCGCTTATCCCAACAAAAGCGTGATGGTAGGCGGAGATGTCGTGGTAGCTTGGGTCGATAAGCAAACCCTTCAGGGTTACGCCATCGACTACTTTTTGGACGCGAAATCCCAGTGCGCGGGGGGACGTGGTAGCTGCCCAGACAATCGAATACAGGTATGTGGTAAAATGGTGTTGATAAAAATATGGTTTATTAAAAAGTGGTGAACTATATATACACAGACTATTAAAACTATTGTTGACAGATGAGAGACGTTGATGTTTAGTTTAGAACTTGTCGTCGTACTTCTTTACAAATGGCTATGTCGTACTTCTTAACACTCCGCCAAATTCTGTAACAAGCACTCTACTCGCAAAACACACACCTTTTCTCAAACTGGACTGCCAGACTGCTCGCACCCGACTGTCCTAGCAATGCCCTAGACAGTTACGCATTTTTCCACGCACAGACACACATACAATTTCATGCATTCGAGGGCATGGAACACTCGAAATTTCTATGCGCCTTGTATACTTTATCTTAAGGCGGACCATAGATTATTTATATCCTGAATGAACACACTTTGAACACCACTTAAAATTCTCGCGCACCTCAAGAATACCAGGTGCGACTCGTACGCTTTGCAATAATGCTTTACAATCGCGCAAAGATAATCTCCGTTGACAAACGGAGTTTTTTCATGGTTTCATGGATGGAATTTCATGCTTATTAAACCAGGAAAATACGGACTCCGTTAGACTACTGAACGCAGCTATGGTGAACGGCTACAGCATCGTGACGTATCAAAGACCGTTGAAGGCAAGCGACGAACTGGACCTTCAAATTCTGACGAATGTCTCACAAGCCATTATCTGGGCCATTGGACCTCTTAACGAGAGACAAGAGGTCAGCTTCCATACGAATTATTTAAAGACCGACCATTTCATCGAATTTGGCAGGCCACCTGCCTGGAACTGTCCCATGCCGGATCAGGAACAACCATCGCCTTACGACAACAACGAAAAAGGAAGCGTCAATCAGGTAATTCCCTCGTATTCAGAATTTTGCAAATTAAACACACAACCTGCGACTGGAAACGTTCAAGGCTTCTAATATACAGAAATCTGATTCTGCATAAACTGTTATCAGTAAAATCACATTTATCGGACTCAAATTGTGGGCGAATTTTTAATAATCACAACCACGATGCACTTATTTGAAGTTGATAAACGCGGTAAAAAGGAAAAAGCAAGAAAGATGCAGCAACGTTATGTAAAATGCGATGTTCACGCATAGGAATTAGTCGTAACTACAAGGAGGCCACGGCGTCTACCAGCAACTCCTGCGCCTGCACCTAAGACCTACGCCTGGGACATCCCGCCTATCGAATGTGACGAACCGGATGACGGTGTATTTTTCGCACAAATGGGTCCCACCGGTGGAAAACACGGATATCCAGCTATTACTGGTATGCATAAAGGCGCTTATACTCAAGAAAATCTAATTACTGTTGTAATTAATTACTGTTTAATTACCGTTTAATTATTTCTAATTACTGTGATCATTTATTACTACCAACGCAATGTAACGCAACTTCTCCCGTTACAAACTAAAACCGAATAGAACTAAAAAATTAAGAGATAAAACTTTAAAAATGCAATAATAAAGGCTGATCTAAGATCACATCTAATTACCACAAAATAATGTATTAATAATCCGTAATTGAACATGGCAAATAATACACCGTTTCCTTTAGGTCACGTAGGCTGGGGAATATCCTGGTACATAAACGGACTTTTAATACCGGAGATTAACGTGGTTCGCGGTAAAACGTACACGTTCTACGTTGAAGCTGGCGAGGATGTGGAAACGCCGGCACGTTATCATCCTTTCTACATCACTGACGATCCTATCGGCGGTTATCTACACAAAACCCCAGAGGAGAAAGCCGTAAGCCAATTTACATTTTCCACTCTAAGATCATTGCTTTACATCCGCTTTCAAGTTGTGATTAAGACGTTAACCGTCAACGCCGCGCGAACGCGGGTTTTTGAGCGACCTCTAGCCTGCCCTATCCTACGGCTATCCCGAACGAGATTTTGCGTGTAAACAGCACGATATGATTATCGGTTATCTCCAGTTGGGAGTTTTTCCGCGTTCCAATTTATTTTTACCTGAGCAGGTATTCCTTTCTGTAGAGTGATAAAACTTCTGGTGAGCTTATTTTGAGTAACGCTTATTTGAGTAGTTACAACATAAGTTAGTAGGTATGTGGAAAGATATTTCACAGGATATAATAAGGCTATCAAACTGTTAAAAAAGAAATGTAGAAACATGGTTAATTATTAAAATTATTTACAATGTAATTATTTAAAACATTCTATACGAATTTGATCGTTTAGGGCAATTTAGGGTTTAGATTAGGGCAATCTGAACAAAACGTTGTTATCTTTTTTACATTCCCTTATGCCCTTGATCGATGCGTCTAAAGTCTTTTATTTGCATAGCATAATTTGTAAGCATGTCTAATACTTCGTCCATAAGCGCTTTTTCGGATGGCAATGTTACGCTGATTACGTTGAACAGAAGAAGATTTAATTATATTATCAATCAACCCTAATAATTTCATAGCCAATAATTCTCTATGTTTTCTGATATTTATATTCTTCTTCGTTGTAATCTTGTAAACGAAAATCATATTGTACTGTTTACACTCCGAGGCGTTCAAGTCGAGAGCGGTAGTTTGAGAGCCCCCGCAGAAACATATCCGACCCTTATATCTAAGTGTCGTGGCATTCAACGTGCGAAGGAGGTGGACAGATCGCATCTCGTTGAATTACTCTAACCATGTTGAATCGATCGATTTGAGCAGAAGGTGAAAATATTCGCTGGTGTACGACGTCAGCGAGGCAGCGTAGAACCCACCGGAACCGGTCGTTTTTGTAACTGGGTACCTGATCCAGATCAGCCCCTTGCCGATGAGTTTGCAACCTTCGGTGCTTATCAACGCACGTTGACCCTGGTGTGTGAGCCCGGAGAACCTGGTTTGGTGCAATGGACGCCAGACGAAAACACACCTGACACTGTATATTATCAGGTAATACCAATTAGAATTAATATAGATAAAATTCCATACATGACTGGTTTAAAAAAATAATCAAATGTCTGGGGAAGAGATATGGACCAAATGTTTATACCTGATATTGTCAATGGAAGGTGAACAGTAAAGGAGTCATTTGTGTACCTGGGGAAGAGTTTCACCAAAAACACGTTATAATTCCACTAATAGGATTAAAAACTCGATTGACCATTATTTCACAGTGTTTCACTCATCGTTACCTGGGTTGGAAGATCAACGTTCACGATACTTGCGACAGACTTGAGCCGTCGGCGAGCGAAAATCACGAAGTATACGTAAAGCCGAACGGCGAAAAACCTTTGGACGATCTAGAAACCGGCTCCAGTATTCGTGTGCCGAGCAAGGTAACGCCCACGGCGGAGTTCCTTCAGCAGCATCTTCATCATCCTCATCGAGAAAACGTGCTTCGTTACCCCCATCATTCAGCGACTAACCCCGACAAGCTAAGCGCACCGCACACACAGCTACTAACGAATGCTAATAATAACCATCGCTTGCAATCATCATCGTCGTACGAGAATCCATATGGTCCGAGGCCTTCGTACAGCCTCCATGCTCACAGCGCGACGTCCGATCTTCACGAGGTACGCGTCAATAATCCGCACCTCGACGTGGATTCCTCACTGAAGCGGCCTCGCCAGCAGCCGATTTATCGCGAACAATCGGCCGGAGGTGCCGGCATGACCACGAGGCCTCCGTATCACGGAAGACCGCAAATCACGGAGACCGATCGAGAAGCTCAGCAGTCGTCTAACCGGCAATTGTCTAACCTCCTTGCAGATAATCCACGGCCACTGAACCACGGGATGAAATACCCGTATCCGCCTGCCGGATCGCAGATCCTATATCCCAGGCCGAGGTATCATTACTCCGGCAATTACCATCATCCCCATCATCCGCTTCATCATCATCAACGCTATCAGCCGGAGCAGCGGACTCAGCTGATGATCGTCCGCAAACCAGTGCTGATGCGTCCTCCGCTGTTGCAGACATCGCACAGCATGACAATACCGTCCTTCTCCATACCGCCCAGGACTACCTTTCTCGAGAAGAAGAAGTCTATTTACAAGCATCCATCGATGAATCTGAGAGTGACGTCTGACAAAGCGCCCTACGGTGCTAGTCTACAATTGATTAAGCTCATGAAACTCGATACCAAGCAAACAGGAAGACTCGAGGCTAAGATCTCCGAGAGCAGCCCCTTGGATAACTATGGAAATCTATTGGATTCGATTAAACCAGCCCGCAATACCGGTTTCGATCCAGGCTCGATCGTGATCGAGGGTGGATTTAAACCCATCATCAGGAACGTGGAGAGGCGTACGGGTATGCCTCAAAGGAAAATGCTCGAAGGGTCAAGGCTGGAGGACGTTTTGGAACAAGATAATCCAACTGTCCGATCGATAGACAATTTCGCCCCCGTATTCGTACCCTCGCCGCCAGTTTCCATTTTAGAGACGGGCAAGAAGTTGCGGAAGAAAATGGTGACGGCGAGGAACGCCAAATCGCGGTTGGACGAGATCGACGACATGATGATGGCAGCGGACAGAGTGGACGCTTATTATCTACCCCCAACGTCCAGTGGTAAGTTAGGTGAACTGCCATCCTCCTCGTCCGGCGTCCTGATCACGTTCGACGGCAAGAAGCTGAAAGACTCCAGTCTGGCGAGATCGATTTCCGGGATAGAAGATCGTCCGGCTACTGGATTATCGTCCGACGTTCTCAGCAGAACGCCTCAATTTGGCAGGTTCAAAGGAGAACTGCCACCACCCATTCCCGGTGAAATTCGTCCGAGCGATTCCTCGCAATCCGAAAAACGTGGACATCCGTCGGCAGATCTGTCCGTGCCGGAGGTACCCTCGAGAAAAAACACGAAGCTGACACTCGTGTCCAGGTCGAAGAGGTCGCCCATTAAAGCCACAATCTCTAGTACAGATTTTCGAGGAAATAACACCTATCGGATAGAGACGACAGGGCATCAACATGGCACGATCTACGAAAGTGATGCCGATCGAAATACGCTCACGTTAGCGAGCACTGGTCGCGCGATCCTCGCCAATCTCGGATATATCGTTTTGGCGACATTCTTTTACTTTGTAGTCTGAGGAAATGGGAAATCTCGGCTCAAAAATTGACTTGAGACGATCAGACTATAACTTGAGCGATAAGGCTACTCGGGTAAAGGGTATTTCGCTAATCGAGATACGTGGACGGCTCGAAATAGAATCAGCGCGTTGGACAAAGGTGATAATGCGGTAGAGAAACGTAACTATAACAAATAAAAAATAACGTACGGTAAATTCTTGAATCAGGGTCTTCTATAGAATAAATCGTATTTACGGTTATATATCGCGAAATACATTTTAAATACGCAGGAAATAAGAAATATTAAAAGTATCGAAGACTTATCATACGTGTATCTCGCATTACAGTTTACATAACGATAAACCACCGGTTATTGTTAAGTAATCGACAAATTAATCAGAGTATTTATGGTTTTCATAGCACTTCAACAGGCATCACATTTTGTTCCATGCTCTCATCAAATTCATATGATTGTTATTATGTGGTATATCTATTACTCTTTAAAGGTGCAAAAACTTTCAGAGTTGTAACCCACGCTAGAAATATATCTTCAGTTAACTAACCGTTAAAATAGCAGTTTGTTAATTTTTGCAAGCACAACTGTAAATAAGTTAAATTAATTGTTAATAAAGATTCCCCAGAAAACAAAATTTTTTTTTTGATAGTCTGATATACCCTACAATTTTTGTATTACTCCTCTTGTCGTAAAAGTCAGTAAATGATGTTTGTTCGATACAAGAGTAAACCAATACTGGTTCACTCCTGGATCAAATGAACATCATTTACTAAGTAAACTAAGTAAACCAGTATTGGTTTACTCTTGAATCGAACAAACATCATTTACTGACCCTACAATTTTGTTCTTGAGATAAATTTAATATCTGCTTACCAATGTAATGCGCCATTTTTAATATTTTTCATAAATATCAGTATTTATTCCGGTTCAATCACATTCCTTACATAAACCTACTGTACAAAAGTTACAAACGACTGTGATCTGGCTCAACAGAAAACCAAAAGACTTTCATTACGATAGGATATACTCAGGAGATAAATACGCACTTTAGCCGTTAAGCACTATTTTATTGTATAGAAAAAAAAACAAACAAATCTTACAAAACAATCGACACACTAACTACTGTACAAGGAGTAAAATGATAATATACGCGCCCTTCAGCGATGGTAAAACTGCCTGATACTAGTTCGAAGAAAAAAAAGAAACGAATACAGACGCATTGATATGCAACGTTAACGGTGCCTCCTCGCCGTCATTATCGGAAATTTCGCTAAGATAGAAACCGTTCTGAAGATTGCATGTTCAATTACGTTACACATACCATGGACCTCTTAGCCTTTTAAGTACCAACTGAAAGCATAGAAATATGCGTACGACTGCCCCAAAGGACAATCGTTGCAAGCGCACGAAACGCATTTTTACATTCTCTGAACTGCGATCCATGCGACATTATGGAAACAACCGAATACTATGCGGGCCGCAAGGTTGAACAGCATACGGGAACAGATCTGTGGGCGCGCAGTCTTATACACTATAGTATCGACGTACTTGAGTACCCAGCCGGCCATTGATACTCATACAGAAGACAAAGATAACACATTAAAACGATGTACCTCCGAATCGAAAACCTCTGCGGAGTCGCGAATACCCAAGATTCTCGCATAGTTTATACATCCGCTCAAAATAATACGGCCTCGCTTGCCGATATATCCGCTAACGTACTTAATTCACGATGTATTTACATATGTTACACGATTTCTCCGCCTAATAATACAAGTACAAGTGGTTGAACCGAGTATTAGACAATGATTGCTACGCGTGCTTAAACCTTTTCTTCTTGCAGTGCCAAAATTCATTTGCCGCTACGTGTTTTAAAAGAGAAAACGTGTCACGGTCGTGACTTCAAGCGGATTTAAATCGCTACGATGATATCAACGGCGTTTACATGGATAGGGTTTCAAAGTGGAAACTACGTATGTAACTTGCGGGGATACTGTTGCTATAAAAACGTCAGTATGAAATATCCTTCCACGCTCGGTCCATCGATGGCCCACTTTTCAAACAATAGTTCCGATGTAACACGTCGATCGTTTAACATACATGTTTATTGAGCGCTTACAGATTCTTATCGTTTGAATGAATTCTCGATTCCATCGGGTAATACGGCAAGTTAGATTTACAGGATTAATAGACACGCGTGAGAATGTTCGATAGTAACGGTACAGGAATCACCGACTAGTGAGCGTAATACTAACAGTAAGGCCAAAGATTCTCCGAGATTATAGCGTCTATCAAGTAATAACTGGCTATGATTCAACAATTGTCAGTAATTTCACCATGTAGTTTTAATTAGAGTTCAATCAGATTCAATTACTAGCCTGTATTTACGTCTAAAACTTCAAGCAGATCTCAGATATGCAAAAGCTGTTGTCACTTCATTATGTTTTATGGAAAATTCTTATTTTTCAGAAACACGGATTAATTAACAAAAATATTCTTTGTACCCTGGAATAGCTTATAGTCAAGCCTTAGATACACCCGCAATGCTAAACACAGATTAATAAATACAGTCGCGAATATATTTTATCATGCGTAAACTACGAGTACCATGCTTTACTAAGGAATTTTCGTTTGCAACAGTCTGCAAAATTATTATCGCGAACGGAATGTTCCCAAAGTACAATTTTTTAAAAATTATTGTACATCATTTTATATTTGACCTGATGGAAAATATATATAACCGTTTGTTAAATAATCTTCCAAAGTGTTTGCGTTCAAAAAACATCGTTATTAGATATTAAATTTTTGATGATTAATTTTGACCTATGATGTGTTTTAACAAATGAAAGGAAAAATAATGTCATGATCGTAGAATCCCATCGCTGAAACTTGTTAAAAAAAAAGCGTCAATAAAGGTATCCAGGAGCTATTAAAAGCAAATTCTTAATGAATTATTTGAGGATGGCCTGCCAAAAGGGAATTTATTCGAAAATATATTTCTATTAAAAATTTTTCCTATACTAATCTTGTAAAAAAAGGAAACAACAAATTATGTATACATAGACATGATAAGCATTCTCAATTTCCTATAAAGCAGAGACTCAATGCTGTAGTGTTCAATTAATTAAACTACACCACAGGCTGGTGCCATACAATTTTTCCACCAAGACAACCTGATACCAATAAACAGTGTCTAGGAGAAAATTTCGTACTAACTACAATGCCGGAATGACTGACATTTGTTGCTAATTCGTGCAGTTGTACGGATTCATTGAATGGAGGCACACAATTGGACAATTCCGCACAATCGCTGGAAAATGTTAACAATCGCACCCCATACCCAAAGGGTGAACATATTAATCTACCATCGGCAGAAAAACATAGTTCTTTAATATAACCCGAGCCAACGTTAGGTTCTTCGATATAGTGCGTTAATCTAGGTATATTCTGATGGATCTTATGATTCCTAGGTATGGCGTACATAGTCTGCTGACCCTGCCAATTTTGATTTTGTACCCTAGTTCTATCTCCGATTATTACAACAGTATGAGATGATTGAGGTATATTTATAATAACTCCGCTATTGGATCCAGAAAGCCAATCTCTCCTTTCTGCCCCCAAAGAGAATTCCCGTTCTCTCTCTCTTCGCAGCCTGGCTTCTCTGATTGCCACGTGCGCCTCCCACACATCGGTGGTAGTAACGTGCAATTCTATGTTACCGCTCGAAAAGTTATCAATCATATTACGGCCCCTCAAATCATTTAGCTGAGAACTTGGCCTAGGTGACCTGTACTCTTGTTCCTCATCTCTATCTCGCGCATCCGGCGACTCTTCCTGTACGCTTTCGTTATTGTCTGCCCTATCCATATATCTATCTTCCTCACTTCCATTTTCCTGATTTGCATTCATTCTCAAATCGTTTGCCAAGGCATTTGCACTGACGTCGATAGTGCCAAAATTTGGTCTCATCGCGTTTCTGTCAGACCGCGAAGTTCTCGACTGAGATCTCGAACTCCTGTGTGGAGATTGCCAATTGTTTGTCCTAGGCGGTCTTACTGGTTGTGTGGAATCTGTAGGTATAAATGAAGTTGGTCTTGTATTGGGTATGGCATAAATGATGCTGG
The DNA here is from genome assembly GCA_038496175.1 of Ampulex compressa. Classification (NCBI taxonomy): domain Eukaryota; kingdom Metazoa; phylum Arthropoda; class Insecta; order Hymenoptera; family Ampulicidae; genus Ampulex; species Ampulex compressa. The sequence goes on along the minus strand of JBCFXI010000324.1, from coordinate 77,066 downwards.
AGCGGTCAGAACTCTCGATCACAACTGAAGAAGATTGCGGTCGCTGAAGGTTTCCGAGTTCCTCAAATGTCAGCTCATTGAACCGTGGTGTTGCCTCTTCACCTTCTTTCACCTGATCAGTCGTGTTTGACATGTCACGTTCTTGTATATCATGGATGCATGTCCACTATAACACATAATTTAGAACGGATATTTGACAAGGATATAAGTATATAATTAAACAGAGACAAGAAAAATCTATATTAGCAAGTTTTTAATCTGTACACTAACCTCTGATTTTTCCGCACTACTAACATTCCTGGATAGTGCACACCACCCCTGGGGATGTATTTGAAGACTTGATATTATTTCAGCATCATCACCAACGGGAAAATCTGTGAGGAATTCTACCCTATTATGCGTACGCGTATGAGAAAAAAGATGTGTGAAGCTTGCAACATTTGGTATAGTCGTTTGAGACGATTGCATCAATCGATACATGTTTGGCTGAAATCAAAAAAGGTTAGGTTTTTCTAATGTATCTGGTTATATTTTAATGTAATTTTTCTAATGTATCTAATAATCTATAATATGTAAAAAACAAATCTATCTATAAAATTATATGATCATACCTTAAAGCCCGCTAAATCCCTTGCTAATGTGCTTAACCTAAGATTGTGTATGATAATAAGATATCCAGATGTAGTGCTTATCAACATTTTGGTAGCATCAGGACTAAGTCTGGTTCGCATTAGTCCATTTGTGTGAAATATACGAGTATAAAGAATACTATTTTCTGTAAAACTGAAACATATACACGATACAATATTTTAATATCCAAAAAGAACATATAATAGACGTGTAAAGAAATGTAGGATATGTGAAATAATTTTAAATATATTGTAACAATAATTATAACATAAGTCAATACCTATTAATATCCCAGGTGTATATGCTACCATCAAATCCGCTAGTCAATAATAAACTATCTTTTGGACTGTATTCTATATTCTTAACCCAGTTTGAATGTCCTTGAAGAGTTCTTATTCGCTGTTTCAAATTTCGAGCATCCCAAAGAGCCACTGTGCTATCGTCTGAACAAGTAGCAAACATACGTTGATCTAAGAACCTAACATTATAATAAAAACTTGACATAAGTTCGTTCCTCTTTATAAACAACAACAAAGGTATTGTTAAACTCTTACAAACCTGACACAATTGACACAGTCACTATGTGCATTATCTATCGCATGAATCAAATTTCTACGTAGCGGATCAAACATTAAAATACTTTTCTTCTCACACGCTGCCAATAATAGCGATCTGTAATATTATATAGGCACAAACATTAATATCAGATAATAATCAATCCAATGATAGTCCTAATGCGGACTCACCCATCTGGCGAATATTCCAAGTTAAAAACACCGCCGTGTGTCGCAGTTGATAGATTATCCGCATGATCCCAAGAAGTTACAGGTTGAATAGAGGAATAAAGAGTTTTATGGAAATGATCACCATGGCCCAAGGGAAACTTGATGCCCAATTCACGTTGCCTTAACCAAAGACTATTCGAAGTTTGTCTGGTCTTTATTTTAGGCATTTCACCCAGGGATACAATTCACCTGCATCCAAACAAGATACCCAAGTACTTATTAAGGGTTCACGACCTTGCTTTATGTATACCAGACTTTGAATTGTTGGGATCAATCAACTGGTCCGCCTATACCGAAGATGATTAATTTACTCGACTTTCTAAGTTTAACAAACATAAAGCTGTTTCTCCACCATAAGCACAATGAACAACATCGGTATTAATATTACAAATTTTTGCAAATTTAAATCCGACGGTTCAAGGTTCAACGAAGCTAGGTTAAGTATCAAATGCCACTGGCAAGGGAAGCTACACGTGACTTTTAACAACACCTCGACATATGTTTAAATGACCATCGCGAATGCAATAAGAGCAACCACGAAGGTGATATTAAAAAACTGTTATTACAAGTCGTGTCAAACCTTTACAAGGTTTAAATATATTTTAAAAACCTGACACAACACAAATCAACGCCATCTTTGCTTTGACATTACATCGATACACTTCGGCAATTATTTAATAGCGCGATTCTCGAGAAGGTTCAAAGTTATAATGTAATAACGCGATGAAAGGTTTTATTACTTGCCAATTAACGATATGTACATTAGATATTTTTCGGCAATTAAGACAATTATTATTGCAGCTATTATATTACTAGTTTATTATTATTAAAATTGCATTACTAAACTTGTAAAAATTGTAAATATCAATCATAACATTTTACGCGTCTACTGCAATACAAATAAAAGTGTCGATATAAAAAAAATCTTTATCTGTAACTATAGATTCCTGTAAAATAACGTGGAAGAATTATTGTGTATAAAGGATTATTTGAAATTTATTGTTACAATAAAAATATAAAATATACAGAAATTCACAGCTGCGATTACAATACACAAATATTATTATCATCATTTCATATTATACATAAGCTAAGTCCTCCTGAGCGTATAAGTTAGAGACGTAAAAAATAAAAAACATAAAAAATTATGTTAAGTTGTTTTTAATATTAAAAAATCCGTGCTGTACTTATGTAAGCTATGACACACATATACTTCATCGCTATTCTAGATTTCAGTTTATCTCTATTCTTCGTCGCATTTAATATTATCCATATCAAACTTTAATCCTGTTCCGCGAGAATTTTTTTCGATCCATTCGTCGAAACTCCTGGCGAGATCTTCCGACATGTGATTTTTCCAATCACCCACCTTACCCTTTCTTATGAACTTGAAATCCGAATTTTCATTTTCTCCATTACTCTCCGTAATAATACGTTGCAGATTTATGGCCGGGTTCGCTGCCATTTTCGAAAAATTCAAATGTTCGCTTAGCTTATGAATCTGCTCCTCGGTCGCTTCCTTGTTAAGAAATTTCGCCGCCTTCTTAATCGACTCGATCTGATTCTACGCATGTAAAACATTGTTTCCAAAATATCTTACGATAAATGTAACTCTATTTAGGATCTGAAAAACGTACTTTTTTCATTTCCTCATATGTCAGGAACAGAATATTATCCTGATCTCGATTTTCCCAATACCGAAGGACATGTTTCCAAAATGAACCCAGCGGCGCTGAAACGGATTCTTGTTTTTATATAAAATTTTCTAATGTTTAAGGTAGAATGTAAATACCATAATCATTCAGCATTAATTCGGCGAAATCTTCAAAGTTTCCTTGTATATTGTGGAACAGTTTGCAGTAGTGATAAAAACTGACACAAGTGTCCTTTGGATTTCGGGTGATGTAGATTATCTAGACAAAGAGACACATTCGTGCATCTTCCCGCATATAAAAAAAATCTGAAAATTACCTTTGGCCTTTTCCTATGAATATCATCCGGCAATAACTCCCATGGTAGGTGCGTTTTTACATATCTTGGACTTGGCATGTTTATAACGTTTTCAACTGAATCTCCTAGCTTTGCAAACCATTCAACATAATTTCCCGTAACCATCAGCGATGATGATCTATAACGATGTTGTTTATCGATTGTAATAAAAAAAATGTCATTAAATACATTACATAAAGATACTATTCATAAAAAAAAGACTTACTCGAGCAAAGGATTCCGAACGACCATTAAAGTTTCAGATTTATCATAATTAAAATTATTCCCGATACACCAAATCATCTCCTGCGCCCAGTGACTACCTGTTGTAATATTATCGCATGAAAATTATCAGAGAAAAAATGGTTTATATTCTTCATATCTAATGAAGCGGAATGATATACCAGTTCGCGGATACGAAATCAACCAAACATCGTCCTCGCGAACTTCCATATCACGAATCTTCCGGGCATAAAATACATATTGAGGCGGAAATAAACAACCGCTTGGCTGAACACGTAGGAAACTTGGATTTGCTCCATACATATCATTTAATCGTTTTCCAATATCACCGTCAATGGTTGAAAAAGTTATAGGTTTCTTGTCCACTGTAAACATAGACAGAGGGTGTCGATTAATGAGAGCGTGGAAAGTAAAATTGTCTAATCTGCCGATCATTAAAATTTATTTTTATCGCATTATACAATTTTTGAAATAAAATCTGACAAAATCACGATATCGACAGTGAAAATGCATTTGTTTGAAAATCTACCATTATGACCGTGTTAGGAGATAGGATCAATTGCACTTTTAAACCAAAAAAAATATAGTATCACTCATGTTTCACGATGAATTAAAATCGATTACCACAAAAATACTCACTTTGTGGAAGTACTTTGCTGAATGTTCGAACGTAAATGGAGATGTTGCAGCTGTAGCAGTCAGAAGTGCAATGTGGATAAACGGGCTTTACGCATCTCTTCGATGCCCTCCCGAGCGAGTTTTTCCCTTTTTTTTTTTTATACGAAACAACTTTCGTACTTTCATTTGGTTAACGGAATTCATGATCATTGTTCAGTTTGACCTACTGTGATACGTGCATATAATAAAAACATGAAAGGAAACCAGTTTCACGTGAGATAAAGATATACCAAATATCCTTGAATAAATTATAAAATTAAATTTTATAATTTATTAATTAAAATGAGTAGCACATTAATATATTAAATTTATTGCTATAAAAATTGCATAATTAATTGTTTGTTAACTTCCGCAAATAATTTGATTAATCTGGATTGTAGTTTAGAAAGATAGATCATGTATGTATCGGAATTAAGTAATCGTATTTATACCAGGCTGTTAAGAAGAGAATGCAAATGATGACGCAAGAAATTCCTCCGTTAAAGAAAAAATGATTCTGATGTTATTAACTTTCTCGCTGTCAGAGATTTCACTTTCGGAGAAAGTCGCCAACTGCATTCATACCGAAAGCCAATTTACCGGGATAAATGGATCGAGGTGTGTCACGTGATTATTCTTTTTAATTTTTCGATGATGCACAACACCATAATACTTAATAGATAATTGTCTTTTTTCATTATTCAGTAACTTCAAGAGGTACTGCATGTATATATATTTATGCAGATTTATTTTGCTAAGTTAACAAAAAAGTTCAAGTACAGAGAACCGCGCGAGTAATTGCATGATCGAAATTCATTCGCATTCATTTGCGCACACGCAAGCCTATCACGTGGCTGAAATTCTAATCACGTGATTTATCGACTAGTGGCTGTCACTTGTAATGCACGTAAAATTAGTAATGCATCTGCAATGTTTTACTTCTCGATGGACTGTCAATCGTACTGCATGTAAGTTTGCAATATACTTATTCCATGAATATGCAGATTATTTCTATTTTAGTCCAATTTACGATAGCAAATAAAATCGAATAAAAAATGATTTTGAAGGTTATAGTTCGCTTAGAACATCGAAACTGGTAATGAAAAACTCAATTACATTCTGAAGAGTAGTCATATTTCCTTGCTTTATAAATTACTTTTAGATAGATGCCCGTTACATTTACGATTCAAGACAGTAGGAGAGTACAAGTATAATCAAATTGAAATGAAAATCCGTATACACCATTTTGTCTGTATCTTTCATCTTATATAGACTTACTCTTTGTTGCATCTAACTTCTTTTGTTATAACACGACATTTGCTAATATGGCCCAAGGACATAATTTGATTCAATGACTTTTTCGGTTTTCTTTGTGCAATGTAAGATTAATCTTTGTTCTTTTATGATGGTGTAAACTTAAAATATCACAAATTTACACACTTTTTGCAGTATACAAATGTAAATCTTAGAATAAACATAGACAGAGGAACAGCATTGAAATAAATCTTCATAGTTAAATATAAACTTGAAAGCAAAGTAAAGCAATGTATAGTCGCATGTACATCTAATATGAGTAAATTCTGAAGGACTGTATTATATTTTCAGCACACTGAAAAGGAAACAGGATCGTAAATTGCAACAGAATTTCTTATAAACATGTGGATTAATAGCCAACAGGCAAATAATCCCATAAATGAAGTTTTTAATGATCTTATCCAAGAATGTAAATATGTAGCACCCGGGGCACAACTACCATATCCATTGAGAAATCGTTTAGAGAAGTACGAAATAGAAGTACGGAAAAAAATAGTATCTCGTGTAAAAGATGGATGTGCCCCTTTATTTATTGCGTGTAAAAGAGGTCATGTGGAAATTGTAGAATACCTGATAACTGTATGCCATGCAGACATCGAACAAAGAGGAAGGTACGAAGTGCTTGACGATCAATCAGTACATTGTGTTACACCGCTATGGTGTGCTGCAGTTTCTGGAAAGCTTCCAGTAATACAATGTCTTATATCGCATGGAGCTGATGTTAATGCAGTCTCAGACTCTGGATCTACTCCTGTAAGGTCAGCATGTTTTATGACACATGTGGGTAAGTTACTGTTTACACTTTATTATATATTTACACTTTACATCGATATTTGTGAAAGCAATCTATTATTGTTGTTACGATTTTTAACATTTAATAGACAATTATTTCGTAATAAAATCAATACAATCCTTGCAAGCGATTATCGTACCAAAAATATAACTTTAGCTAGGTCTAGGTCAATACTGTATGTGCCAAGATTGATACTTAATAGCTAATGTATATGACGATATATAATGTAGAGAATTGTATGATTGTGTGTGTGTATTTTTGTGCATATACTTACGTGCGCGCGTGTGTGTATCAATGCACAGAGAATGTATGTTTCCATGTTCAACATATAATAAAGTTTTGTTGAATTAAAACAATAATGAGAGAAATTCTGTACTTTACAGATATTGTCTCTTATTTGGTACAAAATGGTGCTGATATTCTTAAAGCAAATTACAATGGTGGAACGTGCTTAATCAATTCTGTACAAAGCGTAGAATTATGCACTTTTCTGTTAGAACATGGTGCTGATGTAAATGCTACAGATATTCAAAATAAGACTGCCTTACATTATGCTATCCAGGAGCACCGGCTTCAAACAACTAAACTTCTTCTTGAACACAATGCAGATCCTCACCTCAAATCCAAATATGATGATGCCCTTCAAACTGCATGTTTAAAAGGAGCAATACAGATATTTGAATATTTAGGTAATAATCTTCTTATTGGTAATTTTGCACACTAATAATACAAAATTTGTTTACAAACTACATTTAATATCATTCTAATTCTTAAGAGTATATTCATAACATATTATGTACCTATACAAATTTTTGTTTAGTGGAAAAAATACCTTACTCCCCGGAAAGATTAGCAGATGCCAATGAATTGATGGGATCTACATTTTTTGATGATCACAACGATACGCAAACAGCATTGGTATATTGGCGAGCGGCAATGGCAATTAGGAACGCGAATTCCATTAATGGTGCCCCATTACCTAAAAGACCTACATTACCGAAAAGGGATGCATACCGAAATGCTACAGAATTTACAACTTTAGAAGAATTGAATGCTATTGCTCTTGATTTAGATGCAATGAGAATACAAAGTTTGCTAATATGTGAAAGGATATTAGGTCCGTATCATAAAGATACCTTATTCCGTTTAATGTTCAGAGGAGCATCCTATGCAGATGCATTACGGTAAGTTCACATTTTCTGCATATTTCATTTTTCTTTTTTTTTTTTTTTATGTTTTCATTGTTTCTATTTTAGATATCAGAACTGTGTAGATTTGTGGCGGCGAGCATTAGAAATCCGAGTTGAAAAAGATTCAGTAAGTCCAGGAAAATGACCTATCACACAATTCTCATACATCATACCAATAAATTTTCTATACAATTAATTTGCTCATATTTCATTTACAGATTCTATATACGGATACTTGCTTTACAGCTCAAGCTTTGCTGAGTCTTATGATTGACGTAAATGAAAAAACGTTGGAAGTAATAGACCATAATCGAGAAAAGGAAGAACCTAGATTCTGTGATGTTGTCGAAATATTCAAATTATTATCCAGTCAATTAACAGAAGTGAAGGAGCTATTAGAGGTGTTTTGACACAAAGCAGCATCCTTCTTTTCAACTTATGAATCCAACATTTATTTTACATCATTGTACATGTTTCAGAAGCGGCCAGTACACATTAGACAAAGAGAAAGTTACGAAAACATTTTGAAATGTATCACACATCTTATTTATTTATTAATAGAAACAGCAGTGTCAGATGATGAAAAAGCTTTAATAAGACAATTGGTTCATGATCTGGTTAAGCGCGATCCAAGGTCCGTTTATACTGAAGACACTCTTCTTCATCTTTGTGTTTCTAGTCGAAATACAATTAGCTGTAGGTATTTCACTGCTACAGATGATACACACGTAAGTTTATTGCAGTTATCTTGTCACTCATAACCGTCACAACATGCATGCATTACAATTGGTTATGATAAATTTTCTTTATCATAATAGTAAGTGAACCAATATTGCAGACAATTTTCCCATCTTTGGAGGTCGTAAAATTACTTCTAGAATGTGGAGCGCATGTTAATGCCAGAAATAAGTCACGATCAACACCTTTGCATATTGCCAGCGATCCGTACAACTTCCACAGTCCTGTAAGTATTTGGATAGTTTTTTTTTTCTTTTTTAAGTACAGAGTTCCACAAAATCATTTTATTTCTTATTCCTAGCTGATAAAGTTGCTACTGAACTATGGTGCGCATTTAGATACGCCTAATACAGCCGGGGACACGGCAATACGATTGATATCATCTAATTCACTCAATAATGTAAACCTGGTAAATTATATTAGCCTTCAGTGTCATGCTGCACAAGCTATCCGAAAATACGGTATTCGTTGCACAGAATTGCCTATTACATTATACAATTTTCTGGAAATCCACAAAGAATGAGAAGAAGACCTTTTCATATACTAAAATTGATCTGTAATAGGTATATGAGATTAAAGAGAATAATATATACATATAAACAAATTTGTGCATAATAACAAGAGAATTGCGATTATTACCATATAATTACTTCTACTTTGGTACAACTGAATAAGAAAAGTGACATTTATACCAGTTCGTGTTTTGTTGAAACTTATAATACTTGTGATGTGATTTACTAGAACTAATCAACTAGTTTATTTTGCATCTGCATAAGTACTAGATGATGTATCAAACCTTGGAAGACTGGTACAAGTACGGTTGTATTGATAATGCTTTTGTTCGGTATGTTATGATATAATATTTCAATTTAACGTTACTTACCTGTAAATAAATAAAAACCAACATTAAACATTAATTTTGTGCGAATTTATGTTGCACTCATAGAAAAATTGTGAAAGTAAGAATGGAAATGAGTGCATAGTATTATAATTCTATTTTATTGAGCATCAATTATTGTAACAAATAATATATTATTTAGACTTCTACAGATTTGTGAAATAGCGCTCGAATTGTACTACTTTCAATTTTAATGCCAAAGATTTCAGATGTTTGGCATTTGTCACAAGAATTTAATAAAATGACGGGTTCAGCATAATTTCTTGTAAGGTTTTGTTGTCTTTAACTTAATTTAAAAATATGTGTACATCTGTCTATAAATTTACAAAACATTCTAAGGTTGATTTTAATATAGATTGTGAAAACATTCTTAAGATTTATACCATAACACTATAAACAATAATGCACTAAACCCTTTCGCTTTGAGCGCCGCTTATAAGCGGCATGCACAATATGACCTGTGGGTACGAGCGCCGCTTATAAGCGGCGTGCACAATATGCCTTGTGGGTACGAACGCCGTCTATAGGCGCCAGCCACGCGACAACTTCTAGATCGTCACCCAATATATCCGGCATCAAAATGATATATATACCAGGGCAATCTGCTGTCGATAATTTTGTTTCATTGTTATCAACAGAACATTTTCGTTGATTTTATTGACATATTGAATTATAGATTACTTCACATTAATATATTAACTTCTTTGCAGATCATAATTAATTCATAATTCAAATATTACCGGTAGCTTTATAAATTATAAATATTTTCATACCAAAGATGTAAATTATACTCATTATATTGTAGCAAAGATCGCTTTATTCAGCAAAATAGTTATTTAAGACTCAGGAAAACGTATACACAGCAACAGCTCATACTGCACGTATTCATAGCGCGCGCTTCCGTTCAGTGACTGTACTTCGGCGGACTGGATAGCCGAAGCGAAAGGGTTAAATTTTGTTTCGAATTTAGTTACACTTTGAAAAAATAATATAATGCTACATATCTAACATGTTATAACTTTGCTATGCATACATTGACATCCTATGAGAATTCTATTTGTTGATATTATGCAAGCATTAAAAATACTTTTTAAATAAATAAAATAACATTACAAAACTCATAGGATGCTGTATTTCCTTCTAGTCTTCAAATTTTTTCCTGTATAAAAATAACGAAGTCACGCAACGTATAAGTAGAACGTGAAGTGTGATATTATATGGACATGCAAATAAATATTTACTTCTAATGCTTTCCAATTTTTGCCAATTTAATCTTTGGAACAAACAGATATTTTTTTAGTGAAAATACCACTCCATGCTTGTCCCACATTTTTTCAGAATACTTTCGAATAATAAAGAGGAACGAAAAGTCTCCTTAACGTGTATCTTAATTTATAAAAAACGAAAAAATATCGCTATCATGGTTACAAGCCACGACAATTTTCGTATAACAGCAGTATTTCGCGTATAAGAATCAATCACGTGTATTTTCCAGCCCATGTTTGCATGTGTAAAGGAATTGTAATACACCATATCTGGCCACGATGAATTAGGTGTAACTTCCAGTACTCCAGCTTCTCCTAAAATAGCATACCATTATCAAAATCCTACTTTATGAAATTATAACCTTGTTATTATATCTTAACCAAGTAGGAAGATTAAGAAAAGATGAATAACAGACAAAAAATCGAAACGTACCGGATTCGCATACTTGTATAAGACTTCGATTAAATTTTCTGAATGAAGGAAAATCATCATCTAGTCTTCTATCCCTTCCACTGTGTTTACTTAGACAAAGGGGGCCAACTAAAAAACGGATAACGTTAATAAATCGCTCTTATTTCAAGACACCATCATAAAACGATAATACAGACCTGCTGTCGGTCTTGGGCGGCCTCGTCTTGTAAATTCTACTCCGGCAAGTACTCGCACTTTACTTTGTGCTACATCACTTAATCTGTCATATCCACCATGCGGCTCGTCGGTTATGATCAATGGATGATATAGATTTGCACTGTGAGGATTATTTCCTCCGTGAATGCGGAAAGAGTACGTTAATCCGCGACATAAATATAATTCCGGAATGAGTTGGCCTTCTATATACCACGCAAGCCCCATAGAAGTCTGACCTACAAATTTAAGGTACGTGGATAACATAGTGTGTTCCTCGTAAATCAACAAATATTGGAGTGAAAAATGTACCAAAAAAATAATGATATAATAGATATCAGAAAAGTTGTATTAAACCTGTGATTCCTTGATAGCCCTTCTTTCCTCCAGACGGACCTATTGTAGCTTTGAATGTTCGAATGCCCCTATCGAATATTTCTTGCTTATCCCAAGGTTCTCTGTTGATTAAATATCAGAAGAACAAAATTAGTTATCATACAGCATTAATAATAATTTAACTATGAAATGAAGTAGTATCTTCAAATCCTTACCTGAATGTTTTGTCATTCTCCGTAAAGTCTATGCACGGATCACTTTCTTGTTGTTGACCTAATTCCAATCTCATATCGCTTTTGGGATACAGATCGTGAAAATTTGGTTCGTTGTTTTCGTCCAATCTTCCCAAAGCCCAAACTACATAAACTGGTCTGTCCGTTGGAAATTCTTTATCTCCAACATCAGCTATAAATTTAAATTATAATGTGAGTTATTGAAATTATAACGTAAGATTGTGATTGTTGCAATTATGCAATGATTTCAACTTACAGGAAACGAGGGTCCGCCTGTAAGTGACAATAGTTATGCCGTCCTCTCTCACTGCAGTATATAACTGATTATTTTCCATACCGCCGAGTAGCTCATCCCGGCATACGCCTTTGTACTGACCCAACACTTTCCCGCACTACCACCGAAATAATGAACAGAAAGAAAATCGAACGTTCAGATTCTTTAATCACATTAATTGATCACCTTTTTTTTTATTCATATTCTCATACCGGTGCTCTTGCAGTAATATTATAATCTACAGCATAGCCTCTTGTACCGTCCATATAAGTAACTGTTACGTCCGCACCTTCCATTTGACTAGAACTTTCTGAGCCTGATAAACCGAACGCCATATATTCATCGTCAGCTAAAAAGAAAATGTAAATGTCATTGATTTTGCATAAATAAGGACACAAACTTTATTTATAAATATCTACGATCAAAGCCATATCCCACCAATCTGACCGGCCAATTGAATAGTAATCTGTGGCCCAAAGATTTCCCAGCCAACTTGGTACCTCTTGTGCAGTTGAACACAATTAGGAAGCGTACGTGTATGCTTGATCACCTATACTTTGATCGATTACTTAATAACACACTTAATTAAGCACTATATATATATTTAAAGGCAAAAGAAATGATGTATTACTTTTGTTAAGGAAGGTGGCACGTTAAGTCCATCCGGTATAATGACAGAGCCATAGTTTGATTTAGTCTTGACATCAAAAATGCTCAACCAATCCACATTAAATACCGTCATATCACCCGGGAGTTGTATGATTATGTCTTCATTGTTGTATGATCGTAGGGAATCCAAGCTTATCGGCCATAAGAATAATCAAAATTAATAATTCCTGATATATCGCTATACGTGCAAGTAACACACTTTTACTGTAATGCTATGGAATAGAACAGAGGTGATGTCAATTTTATGGTACTCACTATCCGTACTCATCAGGAACCTTTGTCCCTTTGCTGGAAGGTTGCGGGCCCACACCAACCCAGAAATAAGTATCAGTCCCTTGCCCATCATACACGAATTCTGGTATACTAATGCTCTTTGCATCCAAAACCACAATAGACTCGGAGAACACTCCATGGGATCTTTTTGTCAACTGCGATATTTTCTGTGGTGCAGGTGGTTCGAATTCTTCCGGAATGTAAACATCGCCAAATGTTTTCTACAATAATGCGTTTATGATCATGGTTGCAATTGTAAAACTAATAAAAAATGAGAATTTTACACAATAAAAACATTAACTACACCCAGTACCTGATTCGTCAGATCATATATAGCAAACCATTTAATGTCAGTTATTTTCTTGTTATCTGGCAAGGTCAATGTGAGATTCTTGTTGAAATATTTTTCAAGGATATTTGTCCTGAAAGTGCATAATGTATTTCTATTTATATTATACATTGTATCAAGTATGTAGAGATCAGTATCTATCTAATGTAAGAAATATTTTCATAGTCTTCTTCGTTGAATGCAAAGTAACTTACTTGCCCCACTCGTCGGGTACGATAAAACCTTGGGGACCTGGACGATTAGATGCACCGGCCCAAAAGAAAGTATCCGCACCATTGCCGTCATAACTGAAGGACGTCAACAATAATGTGTACTCATCCACGGCATGTACATCGCCAGAAACTTGGTGATGGTATACATTTAACTTTCCAAGATACTTTCCCCGGTATTCTCCACCGTCATTCTGCGCAGAGCCTATGATAATAAATAGCTCGTGGAATTGTACATTTAATTTTATCCTTATAATTAAAGAAAGGACGACATAATAATACTAAATTGATATTATATACAGTGGTGAACAATGAAAGAAGGCAAGTAGATGCCCACATATTTATGTGCTTCCTTAATGATATATCAGGCAAAGAGGTCTTATCACACATAGGCACACATACTAAGAAAAAGATATATTAAGTTTTAATTTCTGTTCAATTTTTTTTTGAGTTCTACTGCTATGTATTTACTTGTAATTTTGTATATAATGTACAAACCTTAGGCATAATTATATAAATAATTAGCAATTATTTTTATTTTTGTACACAAACCGTGATAAAATACGTTTAATTTAGTTTCAATTGTTGTAGAAATATATACTCCAACGTTTCCATGCTTTTTCGATAAATACCACACATTAGTGGTCAAAACATTAAATTCATACGAATCTAAGTACTTTCAACCCAAAAAATAAACTGTTCCCTATAATAATTTTTTACAATCGCTCAAATAAAAAATATTGCCATAACAAACCACGTTTAAACGTGTAATATTCAATACAGTTTTGAAACAAAAGGATTCCTTAATAATCCGCAAAATATTGCTGTGAGTATTACTGGCAAAATATCCATAATAAAATTTCGATTAAAGCATAAACGAATGTTTAGTATATAAATCTACGGACACGTGAAGTTTTTAATGATAGAAGCTAAGGGAATAGATGATACCGTTAATACCGGGGATCGTCCACTGTGTGGCTTTCAATAATCAAGTAATATGTTATTAACTCGATCAATTACGTATCAACATGTTATTCAATTATTCTAAGAAACGATCATTGAAATTTTTATTTTCGTTTAGCTATATAGTTCTTATCAAATCAGAATCCCATGCCTGGGAAAATACACTTTCTGCGGGATATCGTAAGAGACATCGATGCCCGATAAAGAAAAGTCTGCGTTGCGCCGTTAAAGGCTAAACTTGGTACTCAATCACAGCTCCATTCTCGATTCTTAATGAAACGTACCGTGAAAAGAAAATAGTAGACATGACAGAACTGTCACGAGAGCATTCGTAGACCACGTCCTCATGACATCTGCCATCGCTTCATTTTTCTTCGATTGTCAAAGCCTTACGGGTACTGTCAAATTATCTTTGACGCTCCAACGCTTTCTCCAAATTTTTTAAAACTATCGAAGAAACGAACAATCATATAAAATCACAGTAGAAGAATTTTGTAGAAGTATTTTGAAGAAAAAATATGCGGCCCGCTTTGCTAAAAATCGCGAAATGACGAATATGAAGAAAATCACGACGAGCACACTGCCTTATGTTAGAAAGTAGACCTCGGCCGTTCGAACGGTTAGTACGATTGCTCCAAGGCGCTATGGCACATGGTTCTAGATGGAAGAGAAAGTATATGAGTATCGAGCAGTTTTATTCGGTAGTGAGGTTTATACGTCTGTCCGCATACAAAGAATGTCAAGCGGAGTCACTGGACTGGTGTCCTTCCGCCACCGCCGTGACTAATAAAATATGGAATGTACATTGAGAATCACGCTTTGCTAAAGAACCAGATGAAGCCGAAAACGCTTTAAAAAAAATATGAAAATCCAGTACAACCTTAATCCTATACTCAACATTTCATAAATCCTATATTCAGAAATTACAAATTTTACAAATACATTGTACAAATGCGGCATGCAAAACTCAGATTAAATGAATAATACGCTATTAAAATGCTTATTCTTAAAAAAAGGCCTTCGCCTAAATATTCGTATGGAATTTAGCTCCTGTTTAAAGAATTGTGTACATCGGCCACAAAATTAACTTGAGGCTCGAATTGGAAGACGAAACGCGCGGTTTAAGTTCTGTTTATGACTTAGATACAGACATACATGTAGATATATAGGGAGCATTGTTTGATCGATTCGTAAACAACGCGGTACTAAGTAAATTTATTCTTACAAAATACGATATTTAGGCACTAATTAAAGAAAATCGTTTTATGTAGTTTAATGTTGTGTTATTCCAGCAAATCGATATGCCATACGCGGCAATAAAAACTAAAGGTAAATAACATGGTATTAAAACGGACATGTTGTCGCCTGTATAATATAATACTCCCTTTTACAGAAACACCGATAATATCGGCGACTATTGAGGAAGAATTTATGAGACTCCTCCGATATGCTACTATAAAACAAATAAAAGATTATATCTCTAGAAAGTATGTACATATAAAAAGACATAAGGTTTTCTGAATGTAGACCCTCTTCAGAATATAGATGACAAAACTTAGATCTTTATTAACCATAGTTTATCGATGAACTTGCATTATCCTACATCAAATTTGAAAACACCTCTCACTACGGCTATTGACCGTGGAGATCCACAGATTGTAGCTTTATTACTGGATAAAATTTCAACAAACCTGGAGGATACACTAACGCAACCATTTAAAAGGACCATTCTTATGTATGCCTCTTACAATGTTAGACGTCCTGAAATATTGCAATTACTTTTGAAAAAAGGTGCTGATATTCAGAAAAATGACGTGTATGTTATTTACAATAAAACGTTGTTACATTAGTTGGTATCCTTAACGTTATATAAAATCCAATAAAATTACATACATCGTCCTATTGCAGCAGGGGATGGAGCAGTCTTCACTATGCTGTTGCTGGTGAACAATTAAAAAACGTAATACTTCTTCTAGATAATGGTGCGCAGATAGATGTACAAGATTTTGAAGGGCGGTCTCCTATTATGACATCGGGTACGTGACATCAGAGAAAACGTCATATTTCTTCTAATATAAAATGTAACACGCATTGTGTTTGCTAGTGTACCTTTCAAATTTTGATATCTTCATGCTACTGTTACAACGTGGCGCAAACGTTGATGTGTGCGACAAAATAGGTTTCACGGCTCTGCAATTAGCGATATTATGGAGGAAAAGGGAGGTTGCTGTCGTTTTGATAGAAAAAGGATGTAACATGAGGGTACGTACACCCTTGTCCAATGTGTCGATTGGTCAATTATGTAAAACGGCGATGCCAAATATATTTCGTAGCATTCAGGAAATGTGAGTTATGTGGTAATAATGATTACATGGTTACATATCTGTATTTTTCAATATTTAGATGTATAATCCATAATCAAATTCTAAGACTCATTTCTTGATAAATAGTGTTGACAGAGAATTCGAGAAATAATAAAGACATCTATAGGAAATAAAGATAAGTAGTAATATGTCATAATTTGTCCGCAAAGAAGATTATTATAAAATAATTTTTCTTTGATGCACAGAGTCACTTTATTATATGTATATGAGTATAATAATCATATAAAAAATGAAATATTTAAAATATGTAAGAAATACCTTTACCTAAGACTTATGCATAATAATGAATTATTGTGTACTATGACTCAGGTACTAATAACTACAGTCGTTACGTTAAAGCATTTCATGTCTTCACGATGATTCGGTTCCAACGCGCAATCCCGAAAATATATCTTGTTTAATATTCTACTACTATTTAACACAAGATTTATATATATAAAGTATTAAAATACCTTGGCAAGACTTGACAATATACTTTCAGACGAATTAATGTTATACAATATCGCATGTAAGCTTTAAAGCTAACTATGTAACAAAAGAACATTCATTGGATTAACGTTGGTACAAAACATTTTATATATAAATTGAATAATAAATTTTCACTCATACGCTTACATTATAAAGGTAAATATAAATTTTTATAGTACATCTTCCACTTTTAAATAAATTACAAAATCCGTCTGAGTAATTAAATAATTATGTAATGCAGATACATAATGCGGAATAAACGTACGAGACCTTGAACAAACAATACAGCAAAATGCAAAACAAATACTGGTTACTGAAATCAATTAAAAATTTTGCGAATCCTGTATCCACTGTCAACAATATATTCCATGACACTTAAAGATTAGATATAACACTGACACTCTGAGAGAGATCTACTTGGCCCCGTAATACCTTCTGTTGCAGTTTTTTACAAAATATTTTAGCCATAAGTTTGTTACGGCGTGCCTCCTCTTGTCGCTCTTGTTGTCGTCGCTTAAATCGTACTTCATTTAATCTCAAATAACGTCTACGCAATCGTTCTTTCATTTCTGCATCAGTAATTTTCTTTTGTAAGCAAGCTGCATAATAAAAGACAAATCATGCATATTAAATAGTAAAAATGTAACTGCAGATCCTAATGAATAAAACAGTTAATTGAAGATATATTTGAAATAGAATTAAATAACAATTACCTGTGGGTTTGACTAATTTTGGTGACTTAATTAAACTTGGCGCTGTAGCCATTGCCAATAACTGTACACGTTTTTCCTTACGCAAGTGCCTCAAGTGTGATATTTCTGACATGTACTGTTGACGTGTTTCAACATTGTCTATGAATTCAGGTTTGTTCCTTGACAAATAATCCTAAAATAAAATTTCGTTCAGAAATATTTTTCGAAAAGCGAGAAACCATGAGGTGTGTTTATAGGAAATATTTAAATACTTGTAACGTGTTCTTCTGACAGATTTTACTCGAACTGCCATCCTTCATAATGTCGCAAGCACAGCCATCGGATTTTGATTCATTTTGGGGAAGATTGGATAATGGCACTCTTTGTAATAAATCTACTTTGTCACTCTTGTGACCTCTATCCTTCGTAAATGATAATTCATAAGCAACAGATTTAGGGTAAGTTTGATGGCAACCGCATTTTCTAGTATTTTGATATATTATACCACAACGACGGCAATATTTACAGCTTCCATTAGAATCATTTGCACTAGATTCCTCCACATAATTTGGTTTAATGCTGTGACCTCTACTATATACTTTATCTTCAGAATTTTTCGCTCTGTTAATACAAAAACAGTCTTTTTCACAGTTACATTTTATACTACTTTGTACTTTACGTTGCTCAGAAACTTCAGTACTCTGTACACTGCCCAAGTGATACGGCCGCACTTGAGTCTCTCGATTTTCTACTTTTAAATAATTATTATAATATTGATTTTTGTCATGCTGCGCTTTACTAGTTTTATAGCAATCATGATGCATTTTAACATTATGTGAATCTGTTTTGTGTTGATTTTCACAAGAAGTGCTTAAGCAGTCACATAATTTTGCAGTATCATTTTGGATGTTGCATCCCAATGTGTACCCATTCTCACTGTAACAATATTTTGTATTATGCCTGGCAACCCCAGTTTGACATTTGGTTCCTCCTATTGTATTTTTACACTGACATATATTCGTACAAGAACATGTTTCTTGTACGTCCTCATCTTTTTTATTATGCAGATACATTGTTTTTTGTTGACATTCCTCACACCTGCAAGTAGCGCTGACTTCAGTGGTGGATATTTGCGTTGAACACAACTGGCTGATCTTAGATAGTAACCTTTTATATTTATCTTCCTCGTCTCCAATATCATTCGCTTTATGTTTATAATCTGCGATACATTGGCAAGTATGTGCAGCTTTGCATTCGCATATACATTTAGATTTTGTTGTGTTTATTTGATTCTTTGCCTCTTTCTGTTTGCATTGATTGCTATCCTTATTCGCGGGGACGTGAATCTCCAAGAGATTTGTACTACTGCCATTTACTGGATTTAATTGTCCTGCTTGAGGAATTAATGGTTGACTTTCTGTATCGTAACTCGAATCAGTATGCTGCTTCTGACTCCTATTTATAGTTGTCCGGGACTGATTTTGTTCCTGTACACAGTGAGTACATCTGGCTAACATACTTTTCATGGCAACTTTCTGGCACTGACATATTTGATCATTGCATGTACAATTATTTTGAAAGTGCATAAGTGCATTATGCACAGGACACTTAACGTAGTGTACAACTTCTGACTGCATAACAGCAGGAGTTGCGGGTGATTCTTGCTCAAGAGTTTGGACACCCGCATTGATTAACTGAATTGTAGAACTTCGAATATTTGATGCAGATACAATTTCTCCTCCAGTTCTTGAATGTGCATTTACAACATTTGTTGCAGTCTGTGCACAACTATTTCGTTTCTTAATATGCTCTATAACACTACTACTTGTACTTGTAGGTTGACACGTTGCTAAATTACAATGAGAAGACCATGGATCTTCGGTAGAATTTTCTTGTACAATTGAAGCGTTCCTAAACATGTAACAAATACTCATAAAAATTTATTTGATTACTATCTTATCTAATTAAAGTAAATGTTACCTCTGTGCAAGGCCTGGTGCTGGTTTTGTTTTTACATTCACTGATTTAAATTTTCGTGGTGTTACCCTTTGCCTTTCCATTTTTCGTGGTTGCTCCAACAACCTAACACAATGGATAAATGCATTGTAAAAAAAGGAACACTTTTACGATATACATATTTCAAAATATACATACTTTTTTAAATTGCATAAATGACTAATCTCATTTGTAATCCAGATGAGTTGATTTCTTTTCTCCATTTCAGCATAGCTAACTAATTTTGATTCACAAGAGTCAGAATTGCATTTTTTTAATTCAAATTGTCTTTCCGATAATGTTGTTGGCAATCTCCAATTGATATTATCTTCCATATTATTACTTGACTCGGTTGGCGTCCTTCTATTGTTCACAACCGCATCTAATAACATTCTATTGTGATCGGGTGGAGTACTGTTTGTTGTTGTTGTATCACCATGAGGCATTTTACATTTTTTCTTCATACAAAATAAATCACGCACTTTCCCGTTCTTTTGACCTCGCTGTGGAAAAAAACATTCTGAACTTCCACTCTTCTTTCCATCTATATTATTATTTCGTGTACAATCATCTACTCTTAATCCCATTCTTGCCTTCCTTCCATCCATCTCAGCTCTATCTGTGTGTTTATCAAATTTATCGCTGTTACTACTTTCTAAAGTTTCATCTTTCATCAATTCTCTGCCAGTTGCTATGCTTTTGCGCTGACAATCAGCTGTCTTTGGCGCATTCCAACCATCTGAAGATTCAGTAGTACTGTGCTTCTTTGCCAAAGCTTGCAATATATTGGTCCTATATACTTTATTCCTAGCATCATCCGGATTCCATGGAACATTATCTTCCAGATTGTGCTCGATTTTATCATCCATATATTTTGCTGTAATAAGTCTTTTGACTACATGATGAATCAAACGCTTTTTAACTTCTTTATCACACTTATTGGCATCAACTAGACTCTTTAATATATTAACACTTCTCTCCAAATCTCGCACTAAGCTATCAGAATCTCCCCAAAGTTTTTCATTAATACTGGAACTAGTGTTAGGTAGCGTAGAATTAGATCTAATTGTATCTGAAGATGATACATGACTACCACTTCCATTGGGAACATTTTCGTATATATGCCCTGGAAAATACTCGAAACTGTTTGCTCTGCCAGTTACATTTTCAGTTTCATCGGGATTAGGTGGGGTTTGCGAAGTTGATCCGTTTTGTGAATAATCTGAGCTACTTCTGTGAGCTTTGTTCTTTTTCATGGACTCACCAATACTTGCATTGTACTTTTTACAATTTGCGTCTGATCTTTTTATATTTTGTATCTTATAAGTTCCTCTTTCATTTTTTAAAATAGGTTGCAGAGTCTTTTGCAAACTAGCTCCCCTCTTTGGCAATGGTGGTTTCTCTTCATCCAAGACTGAAACTTGAACACCAATAGATTCTTGAGTACAGGCATCCATACTTGTCTGGATAAATTTGTCACAGGTAGCAGGCTTATTTACTACAGTAGCAATCGAGGAAGTGGAGTTGAAAATTAATGGCAATATTCCTTTGTTTTTATCCTTGGCATACAAATTTAATTCACTTTGACTTCTCTTCAATGGTAATTTTGCAGATGTCATTATCAGTGTGTTCATTGACATACTTTTCTTTAAAGGTGAAGCAAGTGGTGATAAATTTTCTTTATTTGTAACTTGTTTGTTTGTTACTTTTCTACCCTCTGTGGGATACTTTATGACAGGTATTTTAAACATAAATGATGACTTAGGTGTATCGTTGGTTTGATCTCTTTTTAAGCTTTGCGCCATACTTTCCTGACGTTTAACATCCCTCATAATGCATTTTTCTTCTGATTTAATATCATTACCCGTGATAATACCTGGCAAATGATTTTTCACTATAGGGGTTATTTCTATTTCACTCTCAGAACCTGAGGCATTTCTGACTAATGGTGTAGAATTTGCATTCGGAATCATTAAGCACTTTGAATTTCTTTGTGCAATAGAGAGCTTCCCAGAAACTCCAGACTCTGTGGTACCTTCTGGATCTAATCTTAAGGCAGCGGAACAACCTGTAGCTAAAGCTATACGTTCTATTGTACTTAGTTTTTTACAATTTTGTTTATTATGCGGCAAAGTATTAAAATAACCAACATCTGCACCACTGTCCCACTCTAACCGCTTATGAGATGCGATGCTAGAAGTTGGAGAAGATACCTTTCTCTCAGTACCTTCGGGCAAAAGCTCTTGACTTTCATTTTTTTCTTCCGGAATAGTATCAGGGGTAATACGTTTAACATCAGGTGATGGAGAATGAGGATCCATTAATGGCTGAACATATCTGGATGTCACTTCCGTATTACAGGATTGCCCGATTAGTGGAGGTCTTACCCATCTTCTTCTTTCTCTGGGTACATAATTCCTTATATTGTATTCTTCTCCGATGCAATTTTGTCTACCAATTTCAGACGTGGAATTTAGTTCATAGACACTGCAATAATACTTAATGGCTTCCGGTGTAGTGTCAGATGTAGGTAATGAGAAATATTGATCTAGGTTACTATTCTGCGAATATTTCTGATAATATTCCATCACCTGTGTGGATAAACTTTTGCCTGCAATTCCTTTGGACTTTGATCGAGCCGGAATGAGCTGAAGAGAATGCCATGGCGAAGAATTGGACATACATGCACGATGTTCAATAGGTTGAGTTTGTCTCAGAAGTGCAGGGTCCTGAGTTATTTCCAAATCTCTCAATGGACCTTCGCAACTTGATGCAGAGTCATACTCCATAATCTTGAATTTCTCTACTTTTCACATCTTTAATTAAGATCTATCTGTCATCACACGTTTAAGTAACAAATAAAAAGTTTTAAGTGAGAGATAGATAATTGTCGAAAGTATCAGTCACGCGAATGTTTGAATCACGCCAATATTCTTACAGCCCGCCCTATGCTGGTAGGTTAAATGGTTGCTGAGTATATACAAGCATTTCTATTGAATTCATACGATATACTAAGACGTTAAATAACGTGTTTACCGTTTTCTTTGTAACGCTCACGATGGGAGATTTTCCGCACTATATTCCTTTCGCGTTTGACAGTTACAAACGCTTGGGATGAAAACTCAAATATTGTTTACATCTGCCGAAAACCTCATTTGAAAGCCACAAGATGGCGGTCACAGACAACTGGACTACATTAGTTTATTATACTACTGCTATATGCTATATTATGTAAACGGCCTAAAAGAAAGTCAACAGTATAAAGATAGTAAGAGTGCACGGCATGAGTATTGACAAATTTATTTACAAGATGACAAAATGAATGACCTCAAACGATCATCTCAATACATTAATAATTACCGAGCCAAAACAAATGACTTTTTTTTTTTTAGACAGGAAATAGCTGAAAAGGAAAATGTTAAATTATGTAAGCAAATTTTCACCGTTACAAAATATTCTGCATTCAAGTACATTTTTAAAAATTATTTTTGTATCTTTTTAAGGAATTAAAATATTTATTCAGCATTCTATGATACAATTAAACCATTAATTTGTATTTAAAAATATAACCCGTATTCGATACTTATATAAACATATTTTTGAAAAAATTATATATTATTTATTTAGATTTATCAATATACCATTATATGCAGTGATAATCATTATAAATAGTGTTCCTACGCTTTTGATATGATGAATTATTAACGTAAGCACAGTTAGACGATCACTGTGAAAATTCACCAAAAGGGTAGTATAACGAAAAATCAGCCATCGGGGGAATGTATTCGGAACTAATTCAGCATGGCATAGCTGCATAACCTTCTAACACAGGTGCTGCGTGTACATTGTGCCTGCAAAGAAATTTAAATAAACATGGAAAAATGTAGACTTTGTGGTGGTGCAGATTTTTACAAAGAAGCCGGCTATTTTTTTTGTCATATTTGTCAGACGCAAAAAGAGGTAATCCGCAACTTTTCACGTTCCACGGATTGTCAGTAATCGAATGTTTTATCTTTAGGATATTAGAGAAGAAATTCTGGATATTCGTGTAGACCTTAGTACCAGATTACGGAAAACAAGAATCCGACGACCGAAATCTGGAGAAACAAGTGTGTATATATATTTATTTTTTAATAATTTAATAATTGTGTTTTTCATATTAATGCGAATTAAAATAAAATATCTTGTATGTATACTGTATAATAAAAATAAAAAATTTCAATGTATCAGGTAAAGATCTGGGATGGACTTCATGGGAATTATATAATTTTGTCTTGATCGGTCTTACCGATGAAATCATAGAACTTGGTGCTCCTTCGGACATAAAATTAACAGTATTACAGTTATGGGCAACTTATCTAGGAAGAATAGAGATAGCATTTACATCAACTAAAAAAAAATCTGTTCCTAAACTGGCAAAGAGATATAATGAAAGGTTTTGCGAAATATCACATTAATTTATAGAATTATCATATGATGGCAAATTAGTGTTTATTGTAAAATTACATTTTTATTTTACATACAATAGAGATGCTGAAATAATTTATGGGAAACTACAATCTAAGACACGGTCTAGAAAACGTAGAAGGATTAGGAGTAGTACAGGTACATCTATGACATGCAGCTACCAAAGTGAAGGTACAAGTTCTTTAAGGGAATTAAACAAAACGAAGGTGATTCATCACAGTCTTAATTAATTAAAAATTTTATATGTACTACACAAGAATATGCTGTTTGTATATCTCATTAATTTTAACATCATTCATTTTAACAGAAACTGTTGATAAATGCAGATTATGATAGGTATATGCAATCTCAAGCAAGTTCAGAAGGTGATGGCATTAGTTCATTTAGTCAAAGTGCATATAGTACTCAGTCTAGTACTGATAATTATTCAAATAAAGAAATCAGGTAAGCATACAATATTTTTAGTGATACAAAAGCAAATGTACAAACTCAGTTTAACTTTTCAGGTTACAGTTTAGTACTCATGCTAAAAAGGAAATTAATAAAATAAAAAATATATCAAAAAGTTTACAAAAAGATGAAAGGGTACAATATAGACAAAAACACATAACAACTCAATACAAAATAGGGCCGCACATAATTACTCCAATGAGACTGTGGGCTATTATATATTTAGCTTTAAGAATTCATAATCACTCAATCCATTTAGGAGACATGATGAGGTACATAGAATAATGAGACTTTTACTATGAAATTTTTCACATATTTTTGTTCTATTTATATCTGAATTTTGTAGATATGGGAGAGAAGGACATTTATCTTATTATAAGTTAGACCATTTAGTCCCTTCAGAAATAAAGCTGACGAGAAGTGATATCAAATTTTTATCCCAGAATAAAGAAATAACACACAAAGGGATGAGAAGGATAATCGCGAGCATGGCAAGATTTCTCGGAGTACATGATATCATTTGTTCAGACTTCTTACCATTAGTTAATCGATATTGCCAGGAACTAGCATTACCCAGTATGTATATATTATTTGTATAATAATTTTTATACAAAACATATACCTCTGTCAGGAAAATGTATGTGTATAATTATTGTAAAATATTTCCAGGAGGTATAAGTTTGTATGCTGAACGACTAATAGCTTTATCTCCACCAAAAATGGCATTTGACATAAGGATGCCATATGCACCTAATTATGAAGGGCGTGCCATGGCATTTATTATTGTTGTACTTAAAACATTATTCGGTTTGGATGGGATGACAGAACACCAAATATGCAAAGTAGCAGAAAAAATTAATAGGTATGTGAATATTATAAAATAAAATTTTTCTATATAGTCACAGGGTACTGTATGAGATATTCAACTTTTTTAAACCTCCATGTTTCTTCAATAATCAATATAATAAAACCAAACATTTCAATATGTTAAAAAATAAATTGCAATATAAGAAGCACAATCATCATCATTGGGAAAGAATTGCATGCTGGAATAGTGTAACGAATGACAAATTAAAATATAAAGGATGCGAATGCAATTCACAAACTGATATTCCTTGCCTTATTATTCATGGAAGTACACAAAATTACGATGATACAAACATTATTGAAAAAATGATGGCTTGTAAAAAAGCTGCTAGTAGGGGCTACAAAAAATTAATTTCTGGTAAAAGTTCTGTAGAAGCAGTTGAATCTGCTTTATGGTGGTTAGAGTGTGATGAGTTCTTTAATTGTAGTTATGGATCTGTATTGAACAAAGTAGGTAAGATTGTTTCTTTTAAGGATAGAAAACTAAGCAGTTTTCAGAAAGAACATAAATCATCTAATACTGGAGCAAATCTAAATCATTACACTGAAAATAGGAAATGTACAAATGGATGCTAGTATGATGGATGGCTCCAAATTAACATATGGATCTATAGCAGCAGTGTCGGATATAGAACATCCTATTTCACTTGCAAGATATGCCATGGAATATATCCCAAATAGTATGATAGTTGGTAAAGCAGCCAGAAAATTAGCAAAATATGCAAACATGACATTAACAGCAAAGGGAAATATGGTTGCACCAGCTGCACACTTAGCTTTTAAATTACATGGAAGTAAAAAGTTTGAAGATGACTGTAGTACTGAAGATTTCTATGATAAGGCAATCACAAGTATTATTTTTTGCTACAATTCCAAATAACTGTATTATGCGTTTCATAGTTAATACACTATGACATAACTAGAATTGTAATTTGTAGATGTGTTTGGTGCTGTTGGTTGTGTAGCTTATGATGGATCTAGTATTGCAGTAGGTTCTACAACAGGTGGTTTAAATGGAAAATTAGAGGGGAGCGTTGGATATTCCTCAATAATAGGTTCTGGGATATATGCAGATAAAAACATAGGTTGTTCTTTGACAGGCGAACAGGATATTATAACGCAGCTTGGGTTATGTCATTTTATTGTGGAAGACATTGAACAAGAAACTGCACCAAAAAAAGCATTACAAAAGAATTTGGATGTCATATTAAATAAATTTAAATGTGTTGGCGGTGGTATTGTGCTTCATAGAAATGGTTCTTGGGGAATATATTTTACATCTGATAGAATGCCATATGCAATGATAAAAAATAATGTAGTCACATTTGGAACAGAATTAAATGAAGAAAGAATTCAAATGTATTATGACCTGGATCAACAAACTTAAATGGATATCGTTAATATTGTGTAGCTACATATTTATTTTTGTAAACACTAGAAATATAAATACATAATAATGCAAATACTTTCAAATTTCAGCATAGCCAGTGAAGATGATATATATGATGCAAAACTATTCAGCTTTCAAGATTGGCAAAAATATATAGAATGTAGAAAAACGATTTTAGTAAACTATCATTTTCCAACAAAATTGAAATATAATCCAGATATTCCTGACACAAGAAATTTGTACATTAAATTTTTGGAGTATATCCACTCCAAAGGAGAAAGAGAAGAACCAGAGAAGATTAAGGATAAGCATCTTATGCCATGGGACCTTGCAAACACAATGAAAAAATGCATTTATAACTTAAGCGAAGATGACCCACCATTGCAAGAAATGGATATATTTCCAGCATCTCTAACACCTCTTAGTTCTTATCTGCAATGGCTGCTAGACAATCCACTACATGATCTTCCTAGTATCGTCAGAACTGATTTCTTTTCTACTAAAGTTGGATACATGACAAAGCCAGATTTGTAAGTTATACAGCATTAATATAAGAATTATGTGAAACATTTTCTGGTAAAATGAATTTCCTAATCTAATATTCAATAATGTCTTATTTAGTCTTTTACAGCTGGCTCTACATTGCAACTTACAGCTGGATATCATTGAATCCAATTTACATTTTGTTGAAAAAATTGTACCATATTTCGAACAGACTAGAATTTCTAGTGTGAATGATTTGAAGTATTCGACAGTAGTGCAAATTCATGATAAGAATAAATCAGACGTGTCTAAATCGTGTGAAGATTATAATGAATATGTGCATCAGGAAATACCTTGTGAAATTAAATTTGATAGTAAAAAACAACAATATTATGAAAATATATGCAAAGCAATGGACAAAGGTATTGATATTCAAACAACAAACACTTTTACATTTAATGCTACTTTGCCAGATGGAAGACTAGCGATTCCTGAGAAAAACGATGATAGTGATTGTGATGATAAAAGTAAAATTAATTGTGTAAATAGTTCCAGTAAAAAAAGTATATTATTAGAACCAAAATTTCGCAACGAATGCAATCTACAACTATCAAATCATGAAATAGAATCAATAGATAAAAGATATTTATGGAAATATTTGAATTTAAAAAAACAAAACAGGGCAAAAGTTTCAAGAAACGCAAAAGGACAATTTATTAAAGTAAATATATCAGCAGAGAACATGCATGTAAACAGCAATGAATTTTTGGAAGATGGTGATACAATACCTCAGAGTGAAATGAACATATATACAATAGAAAATATAGTTAATAAGGACCTAAAAGCGGAACCAGATCATTTTTCATTAACAAACAGTATTAATTTAACAGCCATACTAGGGGATAAGTATAAATTTTTTGATTTTAGCGATATTTCATTGCTTGATGAAAGCAACTTGAACAAAATTTTAAATGCTGAAGAGCAAAGTATCCCATTAATCGATGAATCTTCCTCTCCTAAAGAATTCAACAAAAACACAATTAAATTTTTTAAACCATTCAAAGATTACTGGACGTACCATTGCGTTTTTAGTAGGGTAAAAGGAAAAAATTTTGAATTAGTCGAAAGAGATTTGCCAAAATCTTTTACTTGGTTATTAAATGAATGCGCAAATATTCTAGAAATGTCAACCGAAGATCTCTATGAAGAAATATGTTTAATAGAAATGTATCAAGTGCACATGTTCAAATCAAACAAATCGCAGGACACAGTTACCCCAAATTTATTGGAATTAAATTCAAAAATCAATCACAGTTTTATCTTAGGCAAATGGTGAAATAAACTTAATGTGATATTTGGATATAAAATCATCATAATCCACGTACGATACGTGCCTTTATAATCATGCGCTCATCCAAATATACATAATTTTATAAGCACAAAATCGTGATCAATTATGAATCAATCATAAAGACCATTTACGTGGAATAAAATATAAAAAAACAACGTAAGCTTTTATTTCCATGACAATATTGACATATTCCCAAATAACATGGTTTTTCGGTAATAAATCAAAATACATTGGCAATGCAACATCATTTTATGAACCTTAACACCTCGCAACACTAATGTAATACTGTAACGCAAGATTATAACTAAAGGACTACCCTGAAACCTACTCCCAAGATCCGTGTTCTAATCCCACTCGTCACTTTTGAAGAATTCTCCACATGATGTGTGCCATATAATTTCAATAATCCAGGGTAAACGACCTTAACGATCGGTAACGAGAATCCAGCAAGCAACAAATTCCTATTATCGACGGTATAGCAAGTCCTCGACGGTCCAAAGAGTGAATAGCGGTAGCCGGCATTATGGTGGCGCCTCGATCGAGCAACTGTTGCACTCGCCGAGGCCCTCGACCGTGCCCGGTGTGTGTCTCTTGTCCCGAACGAACGACTCGAAGGACGTGTCGTGCGAGAGCGTTCAGTAGTAAACATCGGCCCGCGTAAGACGGTATCGTCGGCTGTCATCGTCCTCCAGTTGGTACCACAATACGCTGTGTGCGTGCCATGTCGTACGCCCGTGTCGGTGTCGGCTCTATAAGCAGGTGTGCGTGTCCACGCATCTCTTAAACACCACCTGCACGTATGTCGTGTGTCCCAATCTCCCCTGTCCCATCATATTGCGCGTGTGTGCAAGGAACAACCTGTCCTCCTCGTGCCACCACCAAGTGCTCGTGACGACGCGTTGCCATTCGCGGCAATTGCCCTCTACCACGATCATCGAAAGTGTAAAACCGTTATACCTTGACCGCGCTCCTCAGGAGGGACTCTACCTGTGATCCCCGTGTCCCACTCCACGGAGGCGTCGACGCGCCTTGCTGTCACTGCTCCCCGTTAGAGGTGAGTTTTATGTCCTCTCTAGTTTGAGAACCGTTACGAAAGTCGGGGGTAAGGAGTAATCCTTATCTGCGGCTTCTTGATCCTTCCGCCGATATTGCTAGCGACGAAAGCCCAGATGCTGCATTTTTGAGTTGCGAATGTGTTCCGTGTCGTAGCAGGCTTACTTGTGCGTACTCGACAAGGTTTCGAGACTATAGCGGATGCACGATGGACGGGGTGTTCGACGAGACTAAGATCGGCTTCAAATTGAAAAGACTTGGTTCTCGTATGGTTTAATGCACCTTTTTTTGTAAGCACTGCACACGATCGAACCCTCGATCGGATGCGTAGCAATGATACGATCTAGATTTCTCGGGTCATTGATCGATGCTTTTGATTCCTAGTTACTCATCGTACGTTGCTGTTCGGTTGCGTAAAACTTATCGTTTTAATGTACAGCGAGATCGACGAACCGGGCCAAGGTTACCGTTCTTTAGATTGCAGTTGCACTTTCGTGAGTAAAAAAAGAAGATGCTGTTCCCCCGTTGCTTCCATCGGTATTCGCGATTAAAATTTGGCCATTTATCGTACGATCGTCCTTACGCTAATTGATGTTCCATATACGTTTATTCGAATAGTGCGGTAAGTTTTGCATCGACACTTTCTCGCCACTTAAGTTGTAAACAATGACGCCTAAGTATAGCAATGACCAGGGTCGTTTTATCGATGATAGAGAAAGGCGGAAAGTATTCGCCAATACGCGTAGAAAACAACAAGATATTCAAATCAATTTTCCTTATCGCTTGTTAAACCTCCCCGTTGGTACCTTTCTTTTTGAGGACATCGCACGACAATATTTGTTCTTGAACTAAATATCTCACAGATGCCAACCTATTCTTGAACTCAAAACTATTATTACGCTTCCGTTGTTCGAAATGGGCACTACACTAGAATTTCAGCGATGTAAAAAGAATCTAAAAACGCGATGCTTATAAATTATTAATATTTGCACGGCACTTTAAACTTCTTCCACGGTTTTAAAAATAATGCGTGCGCGGACATTTACTGCTAGAAGTTTAACGCTAGAACTATTGTCCACTTTCCAGGTCCACTCTTTCTATATATACTACATATATCCTAATAAAAAGGGACAAAGAGAGAGTATCAATAGAATAATATAATTATCAACGATTAATTTACAGAGAATCGTGGGAAATGCGCCGTTATAAAGATTAGCTAATATTTCTAAGAAATGATCAACTAGTGATATTAACTGGTTTGGTGGTTTTAGTATTAATAATGGTACAGCATAAGCAAATATTTTGCTTCCATCGTAAGGTTCGCCGTGAAAATCGAAAATGAAGAGAGTCGAACTGACGGAAAGTTTTCGTTAATGGCCTCCTGCTATTTCGCATCCTGTTCTTTTCTTAAAGAGGATGTTCCTTCACTCAGGGAAGAGCTATTTCGTTAGGGTAGGTCCTCGTGCGCAGTAAAGCAAGCGGGTTTATCACCGAAACTATCAGTCGCTAACTGGACAAACATGTCGAGTTTTTTATTTTATAATAAGGAAATACTAGAAAATTTCAGAAAATGCATTGCCATAAATTTCAGTACTATACATAAGAAATTAGGGATCTGCCATTTTGACAGCCCCAATAGTTACAGTGTTATGCAGCGATACGAAGGCGTAATCTGTCTGCAATCGCCTTTCATTGTATTGATCTATCATCAAGGAAACTTCAAAACTGTTTCGCGGTCAAACGTATTTCTCCTTCCTGACGTACCGCGGGAGAGGATTCTAACTCAACGCTGGCTTTAATCTTCCGGCCGTCCAAAGCTTTTTAATTAACTCTGCAAATTCGAATTACCGACACACGGACGAAGCAGGATTGGCCATTTACCCTGACACACGAGGCGAGCGAGCTCGAGCATTAAAATGACATCGTATCGAGTATATCAGAAGATATTACTCCAACCGCAGAGTAATTCTATAACAAACCTATTTGACACGTTCCATATGTACCGAATAATTCCTTCTCGTATTCCTCTCCCTCTCTCCTTTAATAGTAAAAGCGGATCTTCGATTTGTGTCTCTAGAGTCAAAATTCTTATGTTTTATGTACTCTACGTACCTATATTTTTATGCAACATCCTTAAATTTACTTGCTATTGGGCTGCGTTGTGTCTTCATGCATTTTAAGATTTTGACGGAAATGCTGTTTGAAAGTGGTTCTGTTATTCCGTCATACACCGACGAAATTATATTTATAATTCGTATAACCGATTTGATGCAGGTTACTTACATAACCATGAATATGTATAATGTATAATATGCTGGCTACTGTACCACTAGAGTATTCAGCGTCATCGATAAAAATGCCAATAGAACGAGTATTGAAGTAGCAAATTATTCTAGAGCTAATGCTTGAGCGTTGCCTTACACTCATTCTTCGTCATTAATTTGCATGATTTTTCTTTGCGGTTTTTTTATAGCAAGCTGTTCTTCGTTAAGAGACTAGTAGTACTGTTTGTACAAGTAGGTATGTCTGTATATACATCCATGAAAAAATTTTGGACATTGGGTGATTGGACTGTGAATCGAATTTGGGACTTTTTGCTTGCCGAATGACTACTTATCAACTACGTTGCATAGGTCCTCTGGTCAAACCTTTCTGCACGTCTATTCGTATCCAGGAGTTGCGATCCTACACACACACACGCAACACATGCGTGTGCGTATGTCATCATTTCATTTAACCTCTCGCACTCACACTTTTCCTCAGCTAAATCTTTTAGTAGCATGGATTTTTTTTCGCATTATGTAGCTATTCAGTATGTGATTTATTTCAAGGCAAGAATGGTATGCAATATTTAAAAGACAATATATTTTTAACGTTATTTGATTGTTATTATAATAGGAATATTTTGTAAATGAAAATATAAATTATAAATTATTAAACATTTTTTTGACTAATGAAGTAATTTCACCGTCATCAGAATCACAGCTTACTCGTATAAAACAATCATTTTCTACATCACTTTCTTGTTCGTTCGTAGTAAATTCATCATTATTGTTATTTTGAATGTGTCTTATGTGTCTCTTATGTGTCAATGGGCTGTTTTTCACACATGCAACAAAAATTTGACTGCAAATTTAAATAATTTAATCTTCAATGCATTTTCGAGTACTACGCTGAAATTTGACAGTGTCCTGGGAAGAGTACTACGAGTGCAAAAGGTTAACTTAGCTGTTTGATAAGGAAACTCTAAGTATTACAGGTAGACGCGAAATGTAACCATAACTAAAAAATTATCATTGTTCAACATTTACAATAAGTATAAATACCATTGTCAAAGGAACAACTATTTTTTACACGGTAATACGATGCGACCGTCCGTCACTGCTCGACAAATAATCCTTTCCGGTCACGCCTTCCCCGTTTGTTCATCGAAGACGTAGTTGTACATAGCGTGAAACAGTACTGCTGCACTCGCAATAACGCGTACGTGATCTTGAACTAAGCACGTCGGTATCACGACGTTCGATGGTACTTATTTTTACAGTATTGGTTTCATTCTCTACGCTATATAGCGGTATCCATCCTCGTGATAACACACGCATCGTTTCTATTAACAACCCTGATTAAAAGCAATGTAATTGGACTTTGCGTATTTATTATATAAAATAATTTTATATAAATCTTAACGCAACTTTTCGATTAGATATTTTCGACGATCTACATTTTTTTGATTGAAATCGATTTTCTGTTATATAGTAGGTACATTGTGGATATCTTTCGAAAATCTCTCTGTTATTATAAGTTTTCTTTCTCTTAATTTAGTAATAAATATATATTGCACTTAAGCTGGTTTTTATCATGCTACAATCTACGTCACGTCTATCTAAACATTTAATTCCCTATACCATCGTACCTTGACTGCTATCACATCGGTTATGACGGATAGCGAGTTATTCCCACGATACGTTTCTCGTGTCAGAAATATAGCGAGGTCGTAAAACGAGGATGGAATTCAGTAGTTAAAGTGATAAGTCCCTCCGGTTCCCGTCTGTTCCCGCGCGCAGCTCCCATTAATCGAATCGTTCATTAATCGTACTGTGGTTTCACAGTTTGCACCCCCGCTTCTCTGGATCCTTTCAGAACTCACTCGAGCGGCTCACTTCCATTCAGTCTGCAACAAATGGGTCGGTACGTGAGAAGTAGAAAAGCAGGAATCGCTTTCTATACCCAGGCAGGAGAAGATATATGTTGCGTATACCTTTTCCGGTTCGCTATTTACATGTACCTGCGTATCAATGTTACGCGCTATCTGGAACATTGTACCGCCTTAATATAACTTTCCCCTGTGCAAGGGTCCCCGTTTGAGGTCAGACAGTGCTAAATAAAACTCCAGGCTTCGAAGCATACGATTTTTCTGTAATGGAAGACGAATTTCACATTTTTAATGTCCGCGGCAATAAGAATATAAATGCAACAAACTGGAAGATTGAAAAAGTGGGCTGTTTTTTAGTTGTATTGGGAAATACTCAGGAGGAGTTTTGCGTAGTATTTTACAAGTCTTTCACGAGTTGCGAACTCCGACGTTATAATGCTGTAAATGCATGGAAGCATGGATTTAAATATTATCGCTACGTTTTACGTCCTAACACAGCGATATTATTGTAATATTATTCCGTTCGTAATTGGCGACTGTTCTATATGTTGTATATGTTTACACGATATTGTATTACATTTCAAGGATTCTTTTTCTTTGGCAATCGATGATTATCCGGCGTTGAAGATATTTGTTGGATATTGTACTCCATTTCAGGCATCGTACTTGAAAGTGTTCTCATTACTGGGATAGGTTTTGGCGCATTCTTTACATCGGGAGAGGTATCTGAGGAGGTGGCAAACATATAAAGGTTTTCTGTTCATACTGCGCCTCCGATAAATGGAGAAAGATGAAGGGATGGGTATGAAGACAAGAAGAACTGGAGTGCATGCGCCGTAGAAAAGAGGTGGAAATATATGCAGTCGGCTTTTCACCTTGAAACAACGCCGACCGAAATAAACGGACGTTCTCTATTTTCGGGCAAACCTCTCTAAGCCCCTTGAGTACGCTTAACTATAATACATCTCTCAGCTTGCGCATAAATACTATGCGATGCACTCCTGACATAATAAATGAAAAGGTTTTCAATAATCGGGACGTAGATCGTACTATTTATACTTTATGAACTCGCCAATCCGGATTGTGTTCAATTGGATAATCGCTGTGCGAAAGAAACATTATGTAAAAAAAACGAAAGTGTAGATCACTAATGCTCTTAATGCTCCCCTCAACTAATTGACCTATAATATATTATTTATATAATAATATAAACATTTACATTTTCTTCATAATATATAACAGAGTTTAACGTATTTCTACCCTTTTTGCATGATCTGTGTGTATGTCACTATTAATAAATTAGTTAAATTAAATACACTTGACTGTTGTGATAAAACGGAATGTTCCTCATATTGTTTAATTTAGGCGTTACATTTTTACAAATAATTAATTCGCAATTATGTCTGTAATCATTATACAGTGGGCCCTCGACTTTTGCACACAATTGGTTCCCGAAAATGTGTGCGAATATTGAATGTTCGAAAGTAGGGGAATGTAAAAAAATATCCACCGAAAACCGTGTTTTAAAGTATTTATCGATATGTATACATAATATAGTTAAAGAGGCGTGTTTAAGTGCTCCTGGATGTTTTCTTCATGAACTTGTCAAGAATTAGTTGAATACCCCCTATTCTTTTCTTGATTAAGATTTGTATAACATCCCCTTTCTTTCTCGATTGCTCTACGTACTTTAGACATACGTTCTCTATTAGTAATGCATTCCTCCATGATAGTAAAAAATTTGTCAAGAAGCATTATTGAACATATCGTAGATCTGTTTACATCGTACAAACGTCCGATTGAAGCAAAAGATTTACCGTTTTCAGAACGTTTAATTATTTCCATCTTTGTCTTGATCCTATCAAGTTTATGTGTCCTTAATTTCTTTTCGTTTGTGTCAACACTGCAGTTTCTTCGTTTTTTACTTACGTTTACCAATTTAAAGGAGTGAAATATTCAAGCATAAACAAATACACTAGCAAAGCACATAACACGTGGACGCACGCCCTAATGCAACAGTGAAACTTTTTTAACCTCTTCATCGGAACAACATTGTAATCTAATGGCTGAAGTCTGATGCCCTCTTAGAAGGTACATCCGATCGCAAAGGCTTAAAAAATTGCGTTTTTACAAATATGCGAAATAGCGAATTGTGCAAAAGTCGAGGGCCGCCTGTACTATAAAAGGAAAACATGTAGTTAGTTTCTAAATAAGAATTCCGTCACGAAAATATGAATATTTGACACATTTTTTGAAACGTATTTTCTTCTCAAGCTCAAAAACTTACCCATTCTTAATCCATTATTTACCATTGTCCCTTTTTCAGTGAAACTTTTAGTTTTGGCTACTGTAACTAAATGTTGTACTGACTTCTATAAAAGTTAGAAACGCAATAAAAATATTTTTTCTCTAATTAACTTATTGTAATAAATGAATTAATTAGTGCATTTAGATTTGCACTTGGCTTTGGCATATAATGGGTTAAGGATATAGTGAAAATTTTCAGTAGATATGAAATATGAACATAAATTCACAAAGATAGAAAACAGTGCTTCAATATTAGACGTAAAAGCCTTTATTCGAGGATTACAAACGAACGTAAACAAGGATTTCTTACTTTACGAAAAACAATTACATCTGCATACTTAGTTATCACTATTGTCAATATACGTAATGTATATTCTAAGGAATGTATGTACCATCTTCTACTTCTATATTTTTAATGCATCGTTTGATAGAATATATGAAAGCTGACGCCCATCTATTTAACTATGATTGTAACATTCTATTTTCTCCGACACTTATTACAAAACGAAGAAGCCGAACGTAGGGTGGTACATTTAAATCTAGATAGGTTGCATGTGCTACGAAGTGTTCTTTTCTACTATTTCACTAAACTAACTTGACTTTCTTCCTGGTAATACACTCATCTTAAATACTTCGAAGAGGGCAATAACGATATATAATAAAATATGCCTTTAGAAGCACTACAAAATTTTTTTTAACGAATTGAAACCCTGCAACTGTTCCGCATCTTGTAGGAAATTGATGTCTATAGATATCTATCACAAGTAAGAGGGAATTGCAGGTGAAAATAAACTGAAATTTGTACAATACAGTACGAAAAAGTAGAAATACGTCTCCAATATGGAATTTTAAAGAAACTTTAATCTGACTTGCTATCACTTTTAAGTAGTTCTGCCACTTCGACGCAATCGCGCGTTTTTTATACGTATTTTATTATTTTGACGTCGTTGCAGACTCGTTTTGAAATCGTGGACCATTCCTCTACAAAACGTAGTTTATATGTAAATTATTTCAATATACGTCTACCTGACAGTTGGTACTTCAAAACAAAAATAGCTTTTGAACCTTAGTAGTAGTAACATACACTCCTGAATTATTCATAACGTGCGATTTGTTTATAGACCTAAGGGATGAACGTTTTTAATTTTACGGTTGTGATTATTTCTATATTCTTCTAATATACTTATTACAAATTTCTTTTATTTTTTCATATATAGTGATATTCAAAATTAGACGTTTAACATGAAAGAGTGTAAGACATCGTAATCAAATATTCCACAAACGTGTAACCGAGTTTATTTGTGTATAAATTAACTCTCTACTTTCATGGATCACGTCATTTTTGAACAGCGTACCTACGCACGTCCTTGTGATTCTCCTCAAACAATTTGTTAACCGCAACCTAGGAATCATAGCACGTGCTAACGATTGTGTTTGCAATCGTAGAAAATAGTACACGGAGAATTAGCCTTAACCCCCTCTACAGGCGCAAACATGACACGTTTACCATACATTTAAGGTCACACGTGTTTTCGATTTCTAGCTTTGATAATCTAAACACGATCTCACTTTTTTATTGCACACACATGGTCTATGATGGTCCAATGAGCGTATAAACGATAGCAGTTAGTTTCGACATGCACAGGAGAAATAACTTGTACTACGTTTTTGTTTGCAGAATAACTCTACGCTAGCTACCTGATGAACATATAAATTACTATTACGCTTTTCATAAGAAGTCCATCACTTACACTAAACGATTTTCCGCAAAAACTTTATTAAATATTGAATGCTGCTGGCGACGTTTTGAAGTAAAACTTATGCTGCATCACGTACTTGGTATTATAAAGTGCACTTCCTCTGAATAAAAATTTATCGGGTTCATCATCCTAATCTTTCGCTTAGTTTTCAAGAAACTAAAGTATACATAATGTAAGAGGTTTGCCTTCGCGTCGCCGATTTTTCGAAAATCCTCGTTCGGGGGACAATGTTGCTTAATATAATAATAATTTTAATATTACAACCCTGTGTCTCATTTACGTTCCTCATAAACTTTTCTGCGTTTTATTTGGATAGTGCCCCCCCCCCCTCCTGTTATATCCGGTCTTACAATAAAGAATACAGAATCGATTACGGAATACCATAGGCATTACATTTTTTAATTTACAATCAGATAATTTATAATACTATACATACGCTTATATACTAAAACATCAACTTGGTGCGAAAAGTTTATAGAAATGTGATAATTAATACTGCTCTGAATATATGAACAGGATTTTCTGGCGGTCTTCAAAATGAATTTCTTCGGCGAATATAATTGTCTCTTTTAATCAGAATTCACGTAAAATCTGATACCGTTTTTTTTAGGGAGGTTTTCCTGTTTGTCAATTCTTTGAATCGACGTGTTATATAAGTAGATACGATACACAGTAAATTCCGAACGTAGTCGATGTTCTCTTTGACACACTGATTGGATCCATGAATAATTTCGGCGTAAGCACACAGTTACGTACATTTACCCTCGTCAAACGCACTTTCGTCGTCGAATGATATAAATCTGTTGAAAATCAACCTCGATTGGACATTGGCAGCTTTATTAAAGATATTGCGACGAAACCGTACCATAAAATATAAAATATTTATACCATACCTATCAAACTGCTATATGATTATTTATTGGATTTCAATACTACGACGAGGGAGCAGTCAGTGATTTTGAAAATTATGTAACACGAACAAGCACGTAAAAGAATTACCTTCGCTCTGTAATTACGAAACTGATTTCTGATTTCATCATGGGGTAAAATGTCATTGAGAGCATGTGCAATTTAGGTGTACATGCAACGAACTGCAATGACATTTATAATTGCTTTCGATTATGATACATATTTATGATATACGTTTTTATAAGATGTTTAATAAAAACATTAATTTATCACACATATGCCGCATATGTTTGTTTGGATACTCCTTGCAGTATTTGGTCCCCGTTTGCACGCGGGAAGGCACCGATAAGGGAACAGCAGGCCGTCCCGGCTATATGCACGTACCATTTTATGAAAGAAAATATAATGGCAACAATGGCCATGCGCTAATAGAAGACCGGCATTCAATCCCTTCTTCTGCATTGAACTAGGCAGGGAACAATAGACTTGCAATCTATCACTTTGTCCCCCTGTTTTCACTTTTACGAAAATAATTTTATACAGTCCGATGCACGTGTATATTTATACATTTAATACAGACGTACGCACCGTAAAACTATTAGACCTGTATTATTTCATGGCGTAGAAAAACATTGATTACAGTGTTCTAAAAAAATTATTTTATTACATTAATGGAACTTAATCATTATTCCATTTGAGGACGTAGTGACGTATTTTGAAAATTCTTAAGCAAAAAAGAACATTTTTAAACCTGATTAAATGAATTGCTACCGTCTACCCTTATCTGTACTGTCAAAAACGTATTCCTATAAGCAACCCTTCTGTAAGAATCTCGAATTTTGAAGCAGATAACAAGATATCCTCATGGGCAATTAATTGCATCCGGCGCATTAACCACGAGGGATCCGTTGCTGCGTTTCTTTGGTACGCAGTTTCGCGAGTCAATAAAGCCACGACCTATTGATCCAAAAGGTCTTCTCTCTCTCTTGGGCTACCCTATCTCGATGTCGAAGGCGAGTTGGCGCGCAGTATGGTAGGTAGAAAGTAGACAGACACACTTTTTGCAAGGCCACTAGTATCCATGGGCAAGTCACAAAAGATCTATCAATTCTCCGCCTCAGCGGTTTTACCTGTAAAGGTGTAACATCAGGTGCTGACGATGGCACTTATGCCGTAGCACGCGCTAATTGCCATCACCTACCTAAGTAGGTGTTTCAATGTTCTGCTTGTATCGATGTAATATTTGTATTGCATTATGGGAACCTGCATTTTCTCTGGATTTTACGTATAAGTATACACGGAGCACGTATAAAATTATTCACAAATGGAACGCATTTTTTATACATGTTACAGTAAAAAATATATTACTATCAGCACTGTACTGTATAAGGTTTCATCTAGTACCGCGAAAGAAATATCATTCTTCTTGATAATAGATACAATCATAGAACTTATTATATACAGAAGAGATGTAAGAATTCGTTTAAGAGAATGAAGGAATAATGCATTGCGCGAATAAATGAGAATATAAATGGATGCGTATTCAAGTTTACATTTCGACAGTTTCTACGGCTTGACTTATACGCGAGTCGGCGAACCGGAAATTGGTAAAGCTTAGGAAAGACCGCGATCGAGCGAAAAAGGGGTGGAATATATGCATAATGCTTGTGCTTAGATTTTGGATCGATACGAAGAAGTCTCGAAGAAGAAACGTAGGTGCCTTGCTCGAGACTAAAACTCTGACGAAGTGCACAGGCACTACCTGATAAGCGATAGAGCCAGAGAGCTAACCGCATATACTGTGTACATAGACATCATGCTTTTAGCACATATCTTCGGAGATAAAATCATTATATTCCTATTCTATCAAGGTGGCCTTATATTAAATGCAAATTTGAACTGCATGCTATCGTAACATATTGATATTCAGCTAGCATTGCGCGTTAGAATCTCTTATTCACTTTATGATTTTTACGGCTTACTTTTATATCTACGCCGGGACTGAGAAATTCATGACACACAGCTTGACTTTGAAGAGGCAGCGTTTTTGCATAACCACCAAATGCTTCTAGCCTTTAGTGTGTGTATTTTTTTCAAGCTAATGTACACACTAGGTAGTGTATTGAATACTTGCGTACACTATTTGAGTTATCTAGGTCAGCGGCTTGCAGGGGTAATCGCCGGGCGGAGTAATTCTCTTAGAATTAGTTCGTTGACATTATCGAGGGCGCTCTTACGTAAAGTCGTACTTATCAACGCACAACCGTTACATAAATTATGATGCCGGTCTAGGAGAAAGTTTATTCGCCGAAATAAAGCATGAGTAAACTGTTTCTCGATTTGGTCGCACTCTTTAACGATCACGGTACTCCTAGGCTGATCTCAATGTATGCAGCAGTACGTGTGATTCTATAGCCTCCAACCACTTTAAATACACCTATTCGCTTATAAGCAGGTCAGGAAACTTTTTAATCAAACCAACGCCATCGCATCCCCGCCATGTGAGTTATTTTGGTCCGATCGCGTACGCTTAAGACTAAAACTAAACCAGTCAAAATGATTGTCTAGTAATTTTTTGGAATAATTGCTTAATTTCATCACGATGAACTTTGAAAGATTTCCATGATTTTTTTGTAGCAGGTAATTATATTGATGTATTAATATTTCTTTGTTATGCTCTGTCAAAGATCTACATGTGTTCGAAAAATGGCCTGTAGTTCTAGCGTTAATTACAAAATCACTATTCGTAAATATCATATATGTTCTCTTTAAAGATACCAATATATTTCAATAGTATAATCTATCGATTCACCATGAAAATGCTTTCACGCAATTTATTACCATAAATTGCACTCATGGAAATTCTACAATGGCACGTAATTAAATGCATGAATACAAATTTGAAAATAAAGTCTGATAATTTTCTCTTTAAAAAAAAAACGATTAACGTTTATCGATTCAAGGAGCGCTTTTAGATTATCACCGAAGCACGCCTTACAAATATTTACCAATTCAAACATATGTTTATTACTTACAAGTTTCTATTCTATTTTTATTATCGTTATTCTTCGCCATAATGAAGTTAGTTTATCATTAACTCATTGGCATCATATGATGACCATATAGTGTTAATTTTTCGTTTATCACAATGCTTTCTGTTCCAAGAAACTGAAATATTTTACTAATGATATTTAACACTGGAGTTACCTATGAGTTCTTGTAAAAATTACACAGCTTCATGATGGTGTATTTTCCCAGATTTTCGAAAATTTTTTTGCAATATACAGATCATTATATTGATTTATTAATTCATCTTCGTCATCACCTTTTCTTTTAAAGATATATGTTATGTGCTAAATATAATTAATTGTAACGTGTATTACCTATATTACATTTTTAAAAAAATATACACACATTTAAATATGATTTCTTAGTTAACTCTGAATGTATTTTAATGTACACGACGCAAATGTATTAAAGACCGGAGGCATTCCACTTTTCGAATCGTTTCCCGTAATCCTCTTACGCCGCATCCGTACTGTAGTTTTCGAATTGTATTAACTACTCGTTTCGTCCCAGGTTCGTGTAAAGTCGTCTAACGGAATTTCAAAACCATTACAGGACATTTATTCTACGGATGTGGGTGCTGGTGGACAGTACTCCAACGCGGTAGCACAGAGGCACCCGGTACACCCACCACTCGAATTATCTAGGCCACTAGCTAGCGAAGTAACTGGTACTGGTGCTGGCCTCTTACTTCGCTGACAGTGCTAAAGCACATCTCCGTACACGTAGATATGTATAAATACGGATATGACTGCTTAGGGACGAGGAATGAAGGCAACCCACGAGGGTTGACTTTTTTTCGCCCACCGCGTACTATTTCGCAAACCCTTTTGACCGTAGAAAAAGGGTCGACCTTACAGAACGCGTGGCAAAGAGGGCTTAATACAGGGTGAAGAAACGATAGCTTAATTAACGTTGCAGTTTTTCAAACCTGGTCCTTTTAATTTCACGAACGATTTTGATTTACACTTGCTACGTAATTTGATTACGCCAAATACCTTTCACTGTCAATCAATATTAGCACTAAACCTACCAGCCACTTTCTCGATATATTCTTATATACCACGTATATACTTAAAGAGAAAAAGGATTAAGAAGAGATTTGGATAGGTCGATAGAATAATTCACACTTTGCGGTAGAATCGTGGAAAATTTGAAAAAATGCCCTCTTACGAAGTGCAGCGATTTTTCTCAGAAACGGCTGATCAGCCATTTTCATCGCTTTGGTAGGTTTAGTGTTAAAATGAGCGCGATCGACATCGCATAG
The DNA here is from genome assembly GCA_038496175.1 of Ampulex compressa. Classification (NCBI taxonomy): domain Eukaryota; kingdom Metazoa; phylum Arthropoda; class Insecta; order Hymenoptera; family Ampulicidae; genus Ampulex; species Ampulex compressa. Next base: position 33,571 of record JBCFXI010000324.1, on the reverse strand, counting down.
TGTTAAAATAAATTTCGTGTGTAAAATGCAATAGTAGTATAATGCATTTTTCTAAATATTTGACATGCGAAACATGAATTGCTTGGGTACTTTTTTATCACAACCAGATATATTCTTTCGTATAAAAAATCGTAGATTTGACATAAGATAGATATGCAACATTTGCATTGGCAATAAAAAATGTTATTTATAGAATGAGCAATATGATAGATGCCAAACATCAAATATTGCACGTAACAGTGATAATCATACAGGTACTTTCGATATATTGCCAACAACTTATTAATGACATCGTGTGGAGAGAATTATAGTGTGTAATTTTCTAGACGTCTAAATTCGAGAATAAATACTAATCCAGAATTATCTTTGTTCAGATATGAGACTTTTGTAAATTATAAACTACAACTATTTTGAAAATGGTCATTATCGTTCATTATTGATCACCGATCGAGGCGAGAAAAAGAGATTCAATTGGAACTTTCATCAGAAGAAACTGTGGTTCGTTACATAAAACGAAGAGATTGCATTCTACTTAGAAACTTCAGGTTATATTCGTACCTTACCGCGCATTTCTGTCAATTCCACAACCTGATTCATCTCTGTCATTTGCATACATTTATACGTTCTCGATTAAACTTCGTGCATAACGAGAAACTGTTACTATCTGCCACAACAACACGCAGACTCAATGCGGATAGAACAAAATTTATCCAATAGTTCGAGGGCTTCGAGGTTTTATCGTTGACGCGTGGAAAACTATATCGGAAAAATTTTCAGTTTCTAGTTATTCGGTTACGTTTGATTGTGTATCCCGAAAAGATGTATTTAAAAAAGCTTTCATGGATTTTCTATGGTGCAAAAAAACGGAACCGATCGAGCTATTGGGCACAAATTCGTTTCCGCCATTCGATTTCAACTTATTTTCGGCAAACGCGCAGAGTAGAAAATAACTCGAAGTCCTACAGAAAAGCCGGACTCTGTTGTACGGATTCATCGGAGTAACCTGCTGCTATTCTTTTATGATCCCTTTAACATTGAGCGTTGACCTACTATTCCAGAAGGACGTTCGTCTCTTTGTTATATACGAGTCACCTCTCCCCTATATTGTTTTTTCACATTCGTATGTATTAGGATAAACGGACATTTTTAAAGAAAAATCGGAAAAATAACCGAAAATATTGCAACAATTATATATTATTTACACCTAGCATCAGTAGAATGTAAATTATTTCATGGCATGTACGTGATAAAAATTAATCCTTTTTAATGAAAATCAATTGAGGAAAGAACCTTTCGAACATATCCTATTTCAAATACATTTTGTTAACATATGAACCAACCTTTTAACGTCATTCATAACATTACCCTGTGCTTGAAGTCCTTAATAGTTCTCCTTACCCGTTTCTCAGAGGCATTTGTAGGAAATTGATTCCGATATTATATTCAGGACGTAGTAGGCATGTGGCATAGAATTTCTCTTCGTCCTTTATTAAATGGAAATTGCAGGCAACTGGTGCGTACGCATTGCGTCGTGGGATCTCCGAAAATATGTCGGCTCCATTAGCCTTCACTTTCGCATGCCCCTTTTACAACCCTTTTACAAGGTCGGAACAAAATATGACGAACTTGACAAGTCTAACATTAACAAGAATAGTCTAACATTAACATTATTCGTAAAATATTAAGAATGATTTCAACACGATCAATTAGTTCAATCTAATTAGTAAAATGGAAAACAATGAACAGGCTGGTTTCATTTTTTCAGGATAAAATCCGATAATTCACGGTTCAAGGGAATGACAAACTTTTCCCGTTGAAACAGTATAATTGATCCAATTTCGGGCAAAAAGTTTTTCCGTATAATTAATGATAATGCTGTAGCCGAACAATATATTCAGCGAGGCACATGCCCAGTTTAATTACCCCGTATCACGGTGCAATGATTGCACGTTCAGAGTTAAAGGTTAAACACTCTTCATGCGCAATTATTGATCGTCACCAGTTTACGACGGCACAGAAAAGTGTTTAATGCATTATACTTGAAGAAATAATGCAAACTGCTTTTACTGCTTTAGTTTTGTATTTTTCATCTATTTGGCTGTCGAATATGTACATCCTGACAAAATATTATGCTTGGTATAATATTGGGAATGTAAATTACCACAGCGCAGTTCATGAAATATTGATAAACTTACTCTGAAAGTAGTTCCATTCTTTTGCAATGTGAACGCACATTTCGACCAACGATTGCATGTACGAGAACTGTTCCATTATTACAATATCTTAAATCTTTGACATGTTTGTGGAAAATCGCAATTTGTTGATTATTTTTCTCAATAGTTTTGCCAGGCAGAATAATGATTCCCTAAGTTTTGTTATTTGGGGAAAGATGTGAGTATAAACATGATATATAGCCTAATCCATCCTGATGTAGGTACAAAATTCCACATAAAATATTATTGAATAATGTTTACATAGTTTTAAAAAGAGGTACACTAATCTGTATTTTAGTTAATTATAAGAAAGTGTCCCATGATGCGTTATCAATCGAATCTACCGTTAAAATCTTGTATAACGAAAAACGAAAAATACTCCTGTATATAGAATGGATAAACTATTTCGCATAATACTTGTCTCTTATCCAATGCACTCCGGTTATTACTATGGTATTGTTCTGATGAAGATTCATAGGGACAAAAGCAAAGAAACGAAAAGAAGAAAAAGGTTAAAATGAGAATCACCGGGCGAAAGTCATCCTACGTAGAAATACGCACAAAAATAACTCTTGGAGGCACGATTGCATACGAATTATCCTATTCTAAATCTAGAAATTCAAAGTAGGAAGCAATTTTGATTACTGGATTATATGCCACCGACATAAAATTGTGAAATACGGACGGATTTGACTTACAGTATGTTTGTCAAAAATAAAGTTTGGGCATCATGTTAAATTTAAACTCATCAAACAATGTTCGTTATTTTCCAATGAAAACTAATAAATTTGATATTTTTGAGAAAAGCGCGGTACACTGTGTCCACAATTAGAAACTATTTATCTTGTGAAAAAAATTTAGAAATATTGCGCTTTATATTTCCTTTATATATTTCCAAAATAGACATTTTCTCCTGAAACTGTGCTTTCATCACTTTGCGTCTGGGTGCCATAGAATACATTTTCCCACGACATCGAAATGCTAGACAGACAGGAGTATGGATCGAACACCCGCTCTTCTTCCGCCAGGCCATTATTACACGTATATTTTTGTCCTCGTACAAAAAAAAGACCTATCATCTTATCCATTTCTTCCGACTTTTTTCTTTAATGTTTCCTCCTGAATCCACCATAGGATAGCCAACGAAATGATCATGAAGCAGACGATAAAGTAGTTTTTCCTATATTAATAGACAATAAAATTTAAGTTGGAAGGAAATTTTCTGATTATATAAATATCCTACAGAACTGTGCGTGTTTTTTTTTTGTTTTATTCCTCAAATTTTTCACTTCAGAGGCATTGCAACGGAGGGTACAGCGAACTCGACGATGCTGCGTATTCCTAGGCAACACGAATGAATTTCGGGCTTAAGAACCAGTCGGGAAATATGCTGGCCAGGCGCCAGACTACTACCCCCACCTTCTCCGGTTCACCAGTTTAACAAACTACCAATCCTCTGTAACTACCCTGTTACTGATCCTCGCAAATCCATAGTCAGGAAGCGTTCTTTGCAACGTGCTGCCAGAGAAGGCATCTACTTTTCTAAATATCGTTGTGTAATATGATAGAATGAGTTTTAAACGCTTGACATTTTTGTAAAAAAAATATCAACTTACAAAATCTCAGGGACGTGGATAAAAATGACTGATAAAATATTCAAAAATACATGTAAAGAATTGATCGTAATCGACATATTAATCGTGAAAGTAGTTTCTACTATTTTATTCCGGACAACGGAATCATAATTCGGCAAGGGAATACGATCCATGAACAAATTAGCCTGCTGACCGTAGGCACATTTAAACGACAAGGTTAACTGATAGTAGTGATTAGCGTTAAGGATTCAACCTTGTTCTCCGCTACCCGCTTCCTCTTTCCTAAGTAATTGTTTTATAATTATATTACTTGAAAGTGTAGAATTCGAGATTATTACACCAAGGAATATGATATTCGACCTACCTAATATTTCAAAAAAATGATCGTAGACTGTAAAATGACATGCACGTTATTCGTTTAAACGGGAGATTTGTCGAATGACGTTTGGCGCGCACACGTGAATAAACTTATTATATGGACTTAAGTCGAGGTCAATATGTAAGCAGTGGAAATGGTATTATGGAACCCAGCCGTACAATATAATCCGATTACACCGATAGTCCTCTGGAATAATATTTATATGATTTGCCATAACGCGCAATGACAGATTGTCCTATTGTTTTTTTTTTATCATCACGAGAGTTGCGCTAATTATTATCGAAGCATTGAAGAAAAGTCAAATACTCATTCTTAATTTCTGCTTTCATCTAATCTACAACGTAATGCTCTTCTTCCAATTAATTCTACGCAATTTACTAACAGGGTATGAAATCCACAAAGTGAAACGTATATTCGTAATGGAGATACTCGAGGCCCATTAGGGCGCGATGTCGCAGTATTTAAGTAGATAATACGAATATCCATTGGCTTTTAATGGAAAAAGAATTTCGAGTGCGCTTCGACAAACTGGCGCACGATTTATTCCAAACTGGCTAATCGTTTGGGAGGGCAGGAATCGATTTATCATCACAGCAGCTACTTCGAGTCGCGTTTCAAATTAACCGATCGCATTTTATTATAAGTTAATTGACTTCTAGCGATAGTGAAATTGCAATTTCGATTGTAATGCGTAACACGTCGTATCGTGAACATCGATTTGGGAATTAATAGACAGAATTACCACAGCGCGTGACGCACGCTGCTCGGACGATACCGGCGTAATTGTAATCTCGGCGACATAATGCAGAGGCTGGGGATACGTCGTTGATCCGAGGACGGTTAATCAGTTGCACGCGTTACCCTCGCTTTGTCGAACGTGTCGGGCAGGCACCAGGTACACTTACTTGCGTTCCACCGAATAAGGTCACTCACACACGGCTTATCATTTAATTTGTGCGAGTTTTAAAAAATCGAGGCCGTACAAAATGAAACGCTCTATTTAATCTTTTACAAAGATCACGGAACAAAGGATTTACACTTTAATCATCGATGTCTGCGCTTGTGTTTAACCGAAGACGGTCACACACATGCAGCTTATCACTTAATGTGTGCAAATATAATCAACTCTGCGCAATTTCGACCTGGTAACGTTGATGCAACATGATACTTGGTAATAATACTTAATAATATTAAGGTATCGAGGTCGTTTTGCGGAAACTAAAAAGGATATGCTAATTGAGAAAATGCCACAGAGAATTACGAGCGATGAACCATGTACAGGAAAGGCTGACGAAGCACTGAAGTGCTTGGTTTTTCGTCTGAGATCGTATATTATGCTTTTAGTTGTTTGGAAAGAGCATGTGGGATAAAGGATTCACATTTAAATCTTTGACGTCAACGTAACTCTCTCTTTGGTTGTTGGATATACTACAGCCGGTAATTCGGGGCAATAAAAATGGACAGGTTGCCGATATTTTTTTATTTATGGCCCTTTTGGTACAGCATGAACGTGCCAAGTTTATTACGCAAGGATACTTTATTGAATTGGTTTAAACCCTGATAGAGGACAACTTTGCATGTATTCTATTTTATTTCCAGAATAGTCATCGAGATCTTTCACTATTTAATTATTGACATGATTATGAAATAGTACAGTAAATATGTATATTAATAAGTTATGTGTGTATCTTTTGTAACATATTAATACTCGTATCCACGATATATTATTCAAATTATGCTGTGAATACAGGTGTGAAAGAATATTAAACAGATTATACGATTGTATTAGCATGGATTTTGCAGATTACACGCGTCACCTACGTGATATTTATGACAACTGTTACCACAGTGCATAACTATGTAAATGGAGCAGTTGCACTCATATCTTCCAAATTTTTATAAGAAAAAATACATGTATGTGACACATGAATTACTTGAGAATTATCACCGTTTTGAAATTAATCAAATCATTCTATCTTTTCTAAACGTGAAAGTTGAAGTACATTTATGTAATTAAAAAAAGTGTTGTCGGAAATCCATAAAAACATATTCAAATTCACTCTGCTAATATATTACGGAGAAACTTTCGGATAAACAACAATATCTATACCTTTATGTCGTGAAGTCGCAAAAAAGCGCTTGCACTTTCGATTTCTTTATTTAAAAATGTAAACATGTACTCCTTTGCAGCGTATAGAAAAGCACCCTCTAAAACTCGACGCATTCATGCCTGCGCACCTTGTCTTTTCTCTACCGTCGTGTCAGCCTTATTACTCACGTTCGGCTACCTGTTGCCTCCTTTTCTTTCGTACCCCTAGACTTTCAATAATATTTACCCCATTTGCACGTCACTCACTCGGTTTGGCCATATAGGCACGCACACCGTGCGCCCTACACATTAGTACCCTGCATATGAATAACTTCTACCTCGAATACACATGCTGTACATCCTGTACGTACGTGATGTCGTACTTAAATTGAGATCAAAGCGGATGATTATGAAACTGGCCTTCGTATGCACGTGCAAACATCCTTCACGGCCCTCCAGCCTTTGATGCTGCAAAGAATCGGGAGGAGGATTTGCATACGAGAAAAATAGTACGATCCAGGAGATGAAAAAAATTGAATGTCACACAGAAATTTCTACTAAATAGGTTACGACCCCGATTTTCCGCTTCCATGAGATTGAAATATAACACACCTATGTATTTAAAGAAGAATAGATTACCGTAACCCGAACAATGTCTTTATTTATTCTGAATACGAATAGTATTTGTGGAATTTTATTTCTTCGCTTAGCACAGTGATCGGCAAACTCGTTAGTCAAAAGAGCCAAATGTCGGTACTAAAACATTACTTTTTTTTTGAAAACCAAATTTACAAGAAATCTGTTATAGAAAAACTCGGAACTAATAATATATTATAGATAGGATTAGACACGCTCCATGTACAGGATTACTTTTTTTCCGCTATAATGTCAAATTTGTTAACTCATAACGTTTAAAGAGATGATTCCTGCTGAGGTCCTTACGCCGTTCCTTCTCTACAGAGTCACGTAACAAAGTGATAGAGGGGCAGCAGGGGCCAGTTTCATAAAACTTACGGATCCTGTATTACAAGTTCTTTTTTCAAATATGTCTTTTATTTTTAAATAAAGTACTTGTCATACAGGAATTGTAAGTTTATGAAACGGGCCCATAGTTTTTTGAATATTGCGTTATTATTATTAACAATCAGAAAGTGTACCCCAATGTGTGAACTCTGAGTAATCGACTTTTTGTCTTTAAAGACTGTGTAAAAAAAAATTAGAGATATTTGTCACAACAATAATCTTGTTTATTGATAAAAAGTATTTCTTATCATTAAAATATTACATGGCACATAGTCATTATTCGTGGCCACATAAAAGTAGCCCAAAGAGTTGCATGCGCTTCGCGAGCCACGTTTTGATGACTCCTGGCGTAGCAGAACAATTGTATGCTGTAGGTACGTAGTTTTAACTTAATCTCATTTTTACAGTAACCGTCAGGAAAAAGTGGGGAGCAGTCGGAGGATTTTCCAAGAAGATAACAGGTCGAAGGAACCTGAGGTTAGCGAGGTGCCACCACGCGTCACGCAGGGGTGGTGGGTCTATGGGGGGCTCCGCCCCAGCGGCCCCCCGGCTCGAGTCCAAACGGAAACTGCCGGAACGGTGCCATCCTGGCACGTTCCAAGACAACCTCGCTTCCGGTTCCACCGTCGAAACGGATGAAAAGCCCTTCCAACATCATGAGGCAGTCCAGCCTCACCAAGCTTGGTTCCATGATCAATACCGCCGTGAACAAAAGAGCCAGTAAGTATTTTCCCTCCTTCCTCTTTAATACTGGACACACACGTTTCGATTCACAGCAACAAATGTCTGCCAACATTATTGTCTTTTTCTTTCTTATAAGGTCCCTCTCGTGTAATTTCGTTCTCAGCTTGTCACTCGAAATTCACAATTTATTATTGCATATGTGATTGGGTAATATCGTGTAAGCGATGATTCCGTAGGTAGGTACCATTTAGGCCGCGTGTTGGTAATACAGAGCTTTCTAATGTTCGGCGATACACGAATTCGTGCTACTGCTTCAGGCGGGTTGCCATTCGGAAGGGGCACATCTTTGTGCTACGGTAATGAATGTGTGTATGTGGAAAACTGTGCAAGCTGCGCCACAGACATAACGATGTATTCAACATATATCGAAAATGACAGGACAGTGGAGAAAATATACATAAAAAACGACTGTTGTTGATAACTTGTTCAAATTGGATAGTTCTCATTGATTTTCAATGAATATAATCTATAAAGAGCAAGGTTTAGCTTTTGAATACAAATGTGTATTCAAGCTTTACGCGAAAAGTGTTTTCATTGTTATTATAATATTTGAGTATGATGGAAATACGTTATAACGAGATCGTTTGTATTTGGCGGTTCGTTAGTAAACTCGTTGGGGTCTAATGTCACGTGCAAAAACCGAATGTTGTCACAAATTCGTTGCCGATGTCATTGGGAAACCGGTTGGTAGGAACTGTCACCTAGTCCGACGAGCCTACCAACGATGAACTCCCGGAGTCGTGCTCGGACTAAAAGGTCCGCGATCGGTTTGAACAAGAGTATTGTTCATAATTCGACAACGAGATTAAACGACAATAGCTGCACGGATGGTGAAGATCCCAATCTCTATTTTTGTAAGTACGAATAATCGATAGCGCGATTAACGTTTGTATGCATGCGATACGTACACGTTCAAAGGTGGCACACCGTTATACCATATCCTATGCTTTATTTCAAACTTGGAAAGCCGAAATTGGCACTTTTATCAGTATCAGATGTGCATTACGTGCACATGATAGTTATCGATCCTCGATAACTGTATGTAAACATTATAGTTGGGTATAGTATAATTCCAATTACTGAAATACGATATTGTACTATGTACACAAGTTGCAGAATTTAGTTTCCGGATATGAGGAAACTGAAATCCTAATATGTTGTACATATATGCCACGTATGCCATCTTTCGTAATAAATGATTCTCACGTTGCATAAAACTGCGTACGAAAACTCCACGTTGTATTCCAAACGATATTATTTTCCTTTTAGGCATTTTACGTTTTTTATCCTGCTGAGAGATTGCAGATATAAGTAAATGCGGAATTACTGTTTTAAACTCCGATTTCTTAAGAATACGTAGATAAATAAATTTAAGCTTAAATTTTTCAACCCATGTGCCTCCATTCTGTACATTCGTAGTAATTGATCCGCGAAAGCAAACGTCAGGTTGGCAATGCATGTCCGTTAGGACAATCTTATTAACAACCTACACTTAACACGTATGCCGACAAATTGCAACTCCCATGCAGTCTATACCTATCCGTGGCTTCAAGCAGTTTGCATACGACGTTTAACTCCCCTTGCTCCTTTGTAATCTCTTCGTGATCATCCGCACCGAGCAGTATGGTATATTCCACGCACGTTTAATTTATTTACTTCCATATAATGAAGCAGGTGCGCCTTTGTTGAAAGATAGTGAGATAACATAGTATCGGCGGTTTTAATTTAAATGTGAATACGGAATTTACCTTCGTGTCGATAATAAGTATATCTTTAGTCGCAGTATCAGAAAGTCCGCACGAGCCGTGCATGCCGGTATAATGACTTTGTACACATATGTCGTAGCGTCCAGCTTCGGTAACATTCGTTTTAAAAATTCAATGCTAAATGTTTGGACCGTATAGAAACCGTAAGCGCTTTTGGCACCTTCGTGATTAGAAATCTAACTTGATGTTATATCGTACCAGTAGGAAACCATAACGAATAGTTTCCTTGACTTTATCTTGCCTTTTGTACAGCGTGTTCGTAAATTATGAATAAACCTTTAAAATATAAGTAAATTACGAGCAAACATAAACATTTCGAAATAATTTCCATTCAGCATATTTGTCTCATCGATATTACCTTGCTGTGATAAACGATCAAAATCGCCATGAGAATGATAATTTTAATATAAATATCTTCAGTGTCGATCTCAAAACGTTAGTATTATTGGATATTGGTATTAAAATATTATGGGGACAGGCATACTTGCTTACTCGTGATATTTTACTCTACCCGATGTAATTATCGGTTTGACGTGATCTTGCATTAGCACTCAAATGTATGCAAAAAAGATTCGGAACGTATTGTTAATGAGATAAAAAAATAATGGAAAGCTCTAGCAAAGAAAGAATCCGAGGATAACGCCGGAAGACGAAACAACAAGATCTTCAAGTTTCTTTAAAAATGGATCGATCGTTGCCGAAATCCTACCAATCCAATAACTTAAGGCGCTTGTACAGGGATGTGCCATTGTTTTCTTCTTTGGAAGAGTTACACGAGAAGTTATCAGAACTTTTAGGTAATTTTTTTATCTTTATATAAATCTCGTGTAAGCCGATATGGACATCACATAGATGGCAGAATGTCACTACAATAATGTCCATAACGATATATAGGAATATGTATAAACAGAAATCTGATAATCAACCTGCTACTAAGAAAAACAAGCATTTATTATAATGAAAGCATTAGTATTTTGCTACGACCAATATTTTTTGTATTGTAAGTAATACCATTCGATTAAGTTATGCATATCTAATGCTCATTTTCCCACGAGGTTATTTGCGCGAAATTATTACTGTAATCTATTCTAGTCTGTATGTTTATGTCTTATATGGTGCCTATAATTGTAATAACCGCAAACTGCTTACGACCAGTAGATAATGTATAAACAACTAAAAAGTAACGAAATATGTTACATATATTATACACTTGTGCAGATAAGAGAATTACGTAGTACGATAATACTATATTGGTTACAAAGAACGATAGTGGTAGAAATATTACAAAAGGTTTGTCACCCGCATTATAAAAGCTACTACCCTATAACGTTCCTTTGATTCCGTGTGTCACTCTTCCGTGTCTATCCCATGGAAATCGATAATTTGTGGAAGTATCCTATAGATGCAACGGAGAACGTTCCCCCAATATAGAGTACTACGAAATGGCGAGCTTGCACAATTTTTATACGATATAATTATATATTATTAATTATAATTTTTTTTCATATATTTCTTGCCGCAATTTGTAAAATACAGATGGTACAGGAAACGCGTGCATTTATGTAATTTTGTAGGCAATAATTAGCCATTCCTACAAAATTTTCCTTGTATGTTGTTACTTTCATAAAACGTGAGTAAAACTCTGCAAGGCAATTTCAATAAGAAAAAGGGTGTGTGCCAGACCGGTTACATTAAAAACGTATTTGAATGTAGCGCGCCTTTTAACCTGTCTGTTCTTCAAAGTCCTTCGATAATTTCCGTACGCGTTCGCGCAGAATCGGTTTTCCTATACAAGATGGCGATTCCCGTGGAAGTAGCGAAACCTGACTGCGGTGTGACGTCACGCCATAGTCGTGTTGTGCGGTTATGCGATCGTGAATTCCGCCATTGAAAGTTCGTGAGCGCGTGCATATTCGTGGCCCGTTAGCACGACGAATATGTGACAGAGAAAAACGGGGGCTATTCGGGTCTTTGTAATTTTCGCGAAGGTCTCCCTTTCCTCGTCGCCGGCGTGGCGCGCCGCGCGCGTGTGCGTTTCTGGCCGAGTACACGCCGTTGGTCCCCGCACCGGGAGTAAGCTCGCGTGCGAAAAACTCTCCGCTTGCGTTGTGTCTTGTGTGCGAGATGGCCGGTAAGTAGTAGTACCCCCGCGGTACTCCTCCCTGGCCCGTGGCCGCCGTGCTTTTATCGCACACCGCGTACGGTGTGTGCCGCTCCTGCTGGGTGCCTTGCCGCGGCAAGGTGAACCTTGACCCAGATAATCTCGCGGGTTCACGGGTATATCCGCAGCGCTCGTGCACCAAGTTGTTCTTCGTCAATTCCGCATCCTCAAATATAATCACCCGTACCCATTCTCCGGATTCTTCTCTTGCGCGGGCCCAGATGCGCCCGTCGCCGGCGACGGCGACGGCAGCAGCGGCGGCGGCGGTGGCGACGGCCTAGAAACACGATGGATTGCGCCGAAACTTCAAGTAGGCTTACTTTTACCTTCTTCCTCCCTCCCTTTACGATCTTTTCTCTTCGGTTACTTCGTTATACTTCAGCCCCGCCAGCTATCTATCTCCGTGTTACGCTCTATACCCCTATCACCCTGTGCGGCTTACCTTTCACATTTATTCGTACCACATGCCCCGCAAGGTGCATACCCGACGGACTATCTCGTTCGCCTTTCTCGCCTCTGTTTTTGTCCTCCTCTCTCATCGTAGCCTTTGTTAACATGCACCGCTTCTTCTCTATGCCTCTCGTGTGCATCTCATGCAGTTAACGTTTCCATCTAATTAACTTCACACTCGCGTATATTCTCATCCGGCTAGCGGTGCGTCTTCGTCCATGTACCTAACCACGCGTGATGTAATTTCGTGCGCTGGTAATAATCTGCTTCACGTATATTTCGGAAAAAATTCAACACACGCGGAGGTGTGTGCGTGCGCGCGCGCGCGCGGAAACAGAAATTCAAAAATGCATTTAATTTATAAAATTGCTTCTCGTGAAAAATTCGATATGTTTTATTGTAACTCAAATAACTGCATAATTCTTATTTCTATTTGCCGATTCAAAGTTGATTATGACATACGGAAGCATTTAATACCCTTCGACAACTACTTTGTAATATGTTTCAGGCAATGGTGACATTCAGTGGTGTTTCTCACAAGTGAAAGGAACTTTAGAAGACGATGTCACCGAAGGCAAGTCTAGTTTATTATTGTTTAGCTTGCAGAAGAGTTATCTTATCAGTTTCATGTGTCACTGTCAAATAGGGAAGTAATACTAATTAGTGACGATGCAAGTTTGTGGCACATAGTTAGTTGTTTTTCATTAGATTGTCTTAATGCATTTCAAAATAATCATTGATTTTTCATTTATTACTGATTAAGCACTATACTTTGTTAGATTTATTATTGAAATACAAGTGGTTATAGTCGTTAATGTAATCCTTTTTTACAGCTGACATAATCTCGTGTGTTGAATTTAATCATGACGGGGATCTGCTTGCAACAGGAGACAAGGGTGGGCGGGTTGTTATTTTTCAGAGAGACCCTATTGTGAGTAACATTAATGTATCATTGTTGAAATGATAGATATTTGATGTAACTGTTTCATATATAATTTTATGTATCTGTTTTCTGTGTTCTATGAAATAAATAATTAAGTTTGAGTAAGTTAACCATTCAACAACTTCTTACAAATACTTTATGTAGAGTAAAAACAGTATACCACGGAGAGGTGAATATAATGTATACAGCACCTTCCAAAGCCATGAGCCTGAATTCGATTACCTGAAATCATTAGAGATAGAAGAAAAAATTAATAAAATTAGGTGGTTAAAGAGAAAAAATCCTGCACATTTTTTACTTTCTACGAATGATAAAACGATTAAGTTGTGGAAAGTTAGTGAACGGGATAAAAGAGTAGAAGGATATAATACAAAAGAAGAAAATGGTGCGATTCGCGACCCTGCCTGCATCACTGCCTTGAGGGTAAGTAATGTATAATAAAAACCAAACATATATGTATATAAAATCATTGACAATGTATAGATCTATCTTCTTTATTTACAGGTGCCAACCATAAAACCAATGGAATTAATGGTAGAGGCATCACCAAGGAGAATATTTGCAAATGCGCACACCTACCATATAAACAGTATAAGTGTCAACAGTGATCAAGAGACATACCTCAGTGCTGATGACCTTAGAATTAATCTTTGGCACCTTGAGATCACAGACCAGAGTTTTAGTATCCTTTATTAAATAAGTTATGTACAGTGAATAGCTATATATGCTTTTTTTTTTGTTTAATAATAATTAAAAATGCGACATTTTTCCTAACCATAGAACTCAGATATAGTAGACATTAAGCCAACTAATATGGAAGAATTAACAGAAGTCATAACTGCTGCAGAATTTCATCCTGCAGAATGCAATGTCCTGGTCTATAGTAGTAGCAAAGGAACAATTCGACTATGCGATATGCGATCTGCTGCACTTTGTGATCAGCATAGCAAACTGTTTGAAGAACCAGAGGATCCAACTAATAGAAGTTTCTTCTCAGAAATAATCTCAAGTATAAGTGATGTAAAGCTTAGTAATTCAGGAAGATATATGATCAGTAGAGACTACCTCAGTGTGAAAGTGTGGGACTTACAAATGGAAACGAAGCCTATCGAATGTTACCCTGTAAGTAGTAACCATCATTAACGGTGTATAATATTCTATTCATTACATTGATGTTATCAAGGATTCCACTGTAATACTCATGTATGTATTTCAATTGATTTTACTATTACAGGTACATGAGTATCTAAGATCAAAACTATGTTCGTTGTATGAGAACGATTGCATTTTTGACAAGTTTGAATGTTGTTGGAGTGGTAATGACTCTGCTATTATGACTGGCTCTTATAATAATTTCTTCAGAGTATTCGATCGTACAACTAAGCGCGATCTTACGTTAGAGGCAGCACGTGACATTGCCAAGCCAAAAACACTTCTCAAACCACGCAAGGTTAAGACTAAAATTCTTGTTGATCATAGCATTTAACACCTTAATTCAAATATATGTATAAAACTGATTTTTTGGATGACAGGTATGCACCGGGGGTAAGCGTAAGAAGGATGAAATTAGTGTTGACTGTCTGGATTTCAATAAAAAAATATTACATACTGCGTGGCATCCATCTGAAAATGTTGTAGCGGTTGCAGCTACGAATAATCTCTTCTTGTTCCAAGACAAGCTCTAGCACATCTGCATGCAGGTATTTTTCTTATATACAAAACATAATGTTTCAGCACAGATATGGAATTATGCCATGTGACAACGTGGCCTGAATAGAACTGTAATCTATCCCGTTTTCTTTTTTCTTTTTTAGATCATACAACGGTATATACTGACGTGAACAAAGCACGTTTATTCGAAAGTCCCAGTGAAGCGGCAGGAGTATCTGAATTACGCCGACGAAAGTTGACTATTAACGTGTCAATGGTTAACTGACCGAAGGGTGGTGTACGTAGCGCCGTCCACGCAGCTCATACTCATACATGATATATATAAATATACACACATACAGAATTGCACGTACCACCTTGCCGCGCATACGTGTATATAAATGCATGCAAGTGAATTCACATGCATAGCTCGCCAGGCTATTAAGTCCGCTAGCTCAAATAAATTGCACGTGAAACCATACGCAATGGATAAAATATACAATCCAATCAAACAACAGACTCGTGTTGGCGGTCAGGTTTAATTTATTTCGATTAACAAAACGATGTAATTAATAGTTTTGTTTTCGTGAAATATAATAGTGCTGTTATACTGTGCAGGACTGTCTGGTGAATGTGATATCTCTATTAATGAAAATATAACCGAACAACGTAGGTTCGAGAGATATGTGAATAGAAGTAAAAAATGCGTTCCAGAACATTGAGCCGCTAGATGCGGTTTATGCACACTTCGAGCAAATAGCACAGACTTTAATTTGTTTCGTCGTTTATTAATATAGAAAAAAGAGAACGCCTAAGAAATGCATAAATAATGATGAAAAATAATCATGCGTACCAACGAGATATATAAAATCTATTATTGTTTGAATTGTAATTGTACGTGGTCACTTATAGCGTTTATTTAATTACAGCCCTCGTTTTTGGTATATAACAATGTAATAATATCAGTATATAGAATTTGAATCGCGAGATTTACGTTATTCGATAATAGACACATTACTGGCCTCTAAAATAAATGCACTTTAATATCTATCCACTATAGGACCTGGTGCATCTAAATACTTGTACGGACAGTTACCATCATGAAAAGCTAAGCTTTCATATTTACATGCTACCTAAATTATCCGTTTACCATTTGCTATTCCATGTAATATAATGTTAAACATTAGGCATTATGTTTCGTGTTTTTATTTTCATAATAAAATCGATAACAAATACATGAATTGTAATATTTCAGAAAGATATTCGCCGATACGAGTCAGAATATGAATGGACAAACTAAATTTCCCTTTCTATTGTAAACATGAGAAAAAAAATTGATGTTGATACATTAAAGATATCAAGCAATAAGCGGCATGGATGCATAGCACCATTCGCCACTTGCCGCTTTCTAAAAAAGAGTTGCTCGACCGTGGGTTATATAGAAATGGAGGTAAATATAAATGGAACTACGGATTTTCTAACGTTTCTTGTCGATAATTTATTGACACTTATACACTTACACATATAAGCAGCAATTTCTTACACTGATAGTATAAATATAAAAGTGCATTTGACGATAGTAAGCTGGGCTTGCAGAGTTTAAATTAAGTATATGCCGAGTAAGATAGACTAGCAGAGTGTGGAACTTCAGAAATAATAAACGTAAAGGAAGAGAACTTAAATGGCGCAATAATATTGAACTATACGTATAAATAACGAATGCGCTTAAGGTATATAAAATTGGGATTTTGTACGTGAAAAAAAAAGTGTGTAAAATTCCGCCGTTATGTATCACTCGCTTTGATGACATAAACCGCATACGATCAAGTATTGAACCTAATAATTTTCATATGTAACAGTAATAACTTGAGGTTTGGATCTATATAGAATACACAGGCCTTTTAATAACAATAGTACACTTTAAAAAATGTATCATGAAACAAGAAAGAAAATTGCAGATCTGATTACGAATAATTTATACATTTCGAAACATAAATATCCGTTGTAAGACCTGCTATACGCTCGGCCAGAATTATATACACGTCATATGAAAACTGTTTTAAATAATAATCTTTTGATTGGCTTTATTTACCATACTCTTAATTAAATGATTTTATGTAAGGATCGCTAAGTTTTAGGCATTCAAAGCTGTTAGTATTTTATACGCCCGATTTCAAAGCCAATATAAAGCATGTTATTACGTTTCTTGCAAAGCAATTTTAGAAACCCCTATTACAAACTACGAGAAAAGCGCAAACAATACAGCAGTGTTAGCATCATTTTAAGATGCGATAACATTAACAAATTCATATGCGACCATTTCTGATTGTTTGTAATATTTACCAATTGCAGTGCATGAATCGTGATAACCATGTGTTCAGGAAAGACTATTAATCGGTAATTTCGTATTGCAAAATATAGGCAAATTATGTACTCGCAGCGACAGATGGAAGAAAAAGCTGTACGAATAAAATAAGAAAATTGTAATTCATGAGCTGTAACTATTATACATTTTCAACGAGATACGCATAAAGTAGGGAACTTCAGTCTTCATGCTCGGATAATACGTAATATTATTTTATTATTAATATAAGCAATATGTGTTATTTGTTTTCTTCTTTGTTTTGTTAATTAATATGCAGGTTAATCACGACGATGACGATCTGATCATTTTGGTATGCTAGGAACTATGACATTACCCGATTGCTCATTTGCAATCAGAATCATCTTGTACGATAAAACACACTTGTAGAAATTATGAATTTTAAAATACCTGACATATGCAAATAGGAGCCTCTGCCTCCATTCGAATTTTATTGTTTTTGTTTATTGATTTTTCTTCTTTTGTAATTTTTAATCGCGAGTGCAGTCCAAATCTAGCGGGTTTAAAGAAGAATAGCTATCGAAACTGGAGACCGTAGGGAAATAAAAGAAAAAAAAAGAAATTCATTACAAAATACACAATCAGGTGAAACAACGCGATCTGTGTTCTCTTGCTTAACGCCACCGCGAAAGGATATTCTGCGTAACCACGCCAACGTTCTCGACTGCTAAAAATGCCTTATGACTATCGTCGCTGCATTCGTGCATTGGACAATCCGTAATGTTGGAAACTACGTAAGAACGCCGGGCAGAGTAGAATTATGGTACGCAGAACCTGTCTTGTGATAAGGAGCATCGTTGTATTACTAACCGAGGCTTGGAGCTCTATTTTTATTAATAACCACATCCAGTTCTCGGACGTAGCATTTTTACAGCGAATGTGTAAATGTCTTTCTACCTGCCTAGCACGAAGAACCATGAAATTTATTCTTTACGCATGTACCGCATAAATTCCTAAAGTGTCTAGGAGAAAAACAAGAATTGTAAAATGAACAATCGCGTAGAATATATCCTCGCAGATCTAGATAAATGCAAACAAAAAAAAAACGACACGACATACATCCTATAATCCTCACGCATTGCCTCTGTAAATTCTGAATATTAGCCACTGGCGTTGATCTCTTAGCGTGTAGCCAGACTATTCGATTAAAATGAATCTTGGGTAGCTAGAATATAAGCCCGCGCTATAATGACCGTATCTCCTCCCTCAATAACCACCCTTCATAGATTAATTGAAAATCTATGATTTACCTTCAATCTTTGTACTATTATACCGGTAATGCGCGCAGTTGGGTAGAAAGAACAACTACATTATCCGTCATTGAGTTAAGCAATAGTGTCATAGATTACTGTATGTAAACGTATAATCCATCCTAAAGCATTCAATTTGGCCAATCTAATTTGTATTAGATATTTCGTTTGGTAAAATCGAACGATACACGGTAAATCGGTCGAAGATTCGTTCATCGATAGTCGGTGTCTGTTGCACGATACGGACAATTTAAAAACTAAATCTTGGTGGAAGGCTTACACGAAATTAATAACGTGTTCGGTACTTAACACACGTTCTATTACGACTAACGAAAATGAGAATTTGATCGAAGAGCGAATACGTTAATTTAGTTTATAATATTTCGTATCGATCGCATCGGTTATACACGAATCGGCGGCATTTTGCATACATTTGTTCTTTTTTTTTTTCAGTCGTAGTTTTTTTTATTCATTGCGTAATATGGTTCGAAGCGCGGAAGGTTGCGGATATTAAGAGCGTGCGGCAATCGAGTTTTCGCGTTAATTTAATTTAGCAATTGATTATAACCGGTTCGGCGTAGCTGCAGGCGCAAAATATATTGACCATTTCACGGACACAAAACTGGCAGAGGCTACGAAACTAGCTTAAGAACGACGAGACACAGTGAAAGGAGGAAGAAAAAGAGAAAGGAAACGAAGGGAGAGATGCAGTGAGTTGCGGGTATTTGAATAATAAAAAAAAAAGACACTTGTATTATAATGTAGTCTTAACATTACAACGTAAGTAATCGTATCGCAGTACGACGAAGGCGACTCTGTTGTCGGATAGTTAAGCGAAGGAGGGAAAGGGAGAAAGAAACGAATAACTATTGCGCATCGATAAATTAATGCGGTAGCTAGCTAGTTTTGGGCGAATGAAAAAAAAGGGGGCGGGGGGGGGGCGAATCTTTTGTGTACCGCGTGCGTGGTTTAATCGTATGCCTGCAGAGAGATAGAAGAAGCACGATGTAAGAGCGTGCAACTTAATTTATTGCTTTAGCCGGAGGAGTAACTTTCCGTGTGTAGCTACGCACTTTCAAACCTGTGCTTCTTCTATCGTAAAGTAAAAACGACAGTGTTGACTGAAACGTGTGCGTTTGAACATTATATAAGTAGAAATTACGTCAAGTATTTAAGGACATGAGGACGAATGCCGAGTATTTCTACGAATACATTGGAATATATCGCGTTTCGATTTAGTTATAATAGAATGCAATGTCAGGCTCGAACTTATGCTTCCAGTTTAGATTTTTACATTGAAATCTTTATCCCCCCCTCCCATGCCCCTCCTGTTTCACTATTATTGTAAAATTATTATGCTCACCACCGTTTATTTGTGCGAGCGAACAAGAAGAGTACATCACTATGCGACTATAAAATTATGGATTTACATAATAAAAGTACCGATGTTGAAGTCCACGTTTGCTGGTTTTCCACTGCACGTATTATATTAAACCCCTGATAAACATATGGAAAATCGTACTTATCTTTTTATCAACGTCAATCAATTCCAATATTTGTCTTGGGCAATTATTAAATCTCTATTCCGTGCTGATTACATTCTGATTTTATTTTTACCATTGATGCTTATAAAAAAAAAACGTATGTTTTTAGAGCTTTTCGTTAACCCAAATTAGTTTGATCAATGCAGGGTTGAATGTCGTTGACAACGCAATCTACAATAAAAGTCGTGATGTTCAATCTAACAAATTAGATCTATCAAAAGAGACGGCGTGCCATATATCTAAGCTTAAATCTTGTTCGATCATTCTAAATAATTTTCCATGTAATATCGATACGGTCATACGAGAATTTTAATCCTATAAATACGATATTTTTTCCGAATAATTTTGCTTGAAACTAAAAATGGGGTAATGCTATTTGAACGGCATTTCGCCAAAGTATATTTATTAGGACTTCCTTGAGATATAATAGGATTAAGGCAATGATGGTCATTTCTTCAGGGTCAAATGATCGTAATGATTGGTAATAAAAATGAAATATTTCTATACACAGCATACAGATCTCTCTCCACGACCGTCCTTCTGCTCTTTCAACAACGTGGCGCCATCTAGGCCAATTGTTCAAATCCTTCGTGTATTCCTCTAACCTCCAAAAATACGCGCCAGCGATTTCCATTCGAGGAAATTACGCGTGTGCTAGACACGTATTACGTCTTGAGCCCCGTAGCAACGATCGTAAGCTTGCTATTCTTGATTTGATCGTCCGCGAGATAGTTGACAAATAAATACGGGCATCGTACGACGTATGATCGTGCTACACGGAAAAGCGAAATTGACAGAAAGTCAACCGTTGGCAAATTAGCAACATTGCGTGTACATATGTGCTACCTGTTGTGCCCTCGTGAACCTTAAAGCGCCGATACGATCGTTGCAAGCTATACGATCGTCGTTCGATCATACCGATAAATTTTTCCTCACAAAGAAACTGCCTACCCAACTGTTTCTTTACCATCGTACACACGTCAACATCGACCAAGCAAACCCTGAATATTCGTGCTTTAATCCGTCCAAGACTCTCCACGTCGTGATCATTTGGATGTGAAGAGCTGGACGTTATCATGTTTTCCTACCTGTAATCATTCAAGAGCGATATTCAAATGAGTGGCTTCCGATAATCACAGAAGTTCGGTTTTGACACTCGTCAAACGCGGATCACTCCAGGTGTGCTGTCGTGATAAAAGCGGTTTGACAATGTGATGAACGCATGAGACGAAGGCAAAGGTGAGCGTCTAGATGACTTGTTTTTATTACATATTCATGCCTTTTAACGATAACGGATTATTTAATATTGTGGAGATTAAAATGTACTTGGAGTAAGAATTTTGTTGTGTAAATATAGGTAACATGACTAATGGGTATATCTGTATATTTATGTGTTTCAATTAGGAAAAATACCTACCTTACTCTACTGTGGAATCTTGATTAGGCTTGTACCATTTACAAACACATAAGATCAACGTGTCTTCCACAAGGACGTGGTACTATCCACTTCTAGAATACAATGGAGAACTCTATTCGTATGAAAGTTTTCAAATTTGCCAATGTGATTATGAGGGTACCTCCTTTGTTTATCATTGATGAATTGTTAAGGATTGGACTTGGATTGCCTAACAATAATATTGTTTTGGAGAACAATGATAATGGTTTCAAGGTTGCAAATGTACAAGATACGATTGTTAATTCTATCTCATCAGTTACATCTGACTCATTCTTGAGAGAACAATTTGACTTGGGTCACATTGCTTATAACATGTATCTAATAATCATGTTTAAATTTATATGTTGCTGCCTGGGTGAGTAAAATTGCTTACTTGATTTCTTAATACTGTTACGTAAAATCTTTATTATGTATAATATTATTTGGTATTGTTATATTATATTCTACGATGCAAACAAAACATGTCTAATGAAATTTGCTGATGTAAGTTTGGAATGTTTTTATTTCACGGACATACTTGGTTGGAAGAATAATACTTGTGCATTTTTTTGTGAAACGAGGTTAATCAGTATAGGTCATTGTATCCATAAGCAGGATGAGTTTTACTCTCGGTAACCGATAATGTTCCTGCTTGAACAAAATTTTCATTAACTTTACAATACACAATATAATTTCAATGAAACATTATTCTTTATTGGGATATTTATTTAATATTTTTTACCCACATATAATAACAAATGTTATATTCGTAATATAATTGTTGTAATTAAATATTAATTTTCTATACGAACATATTCATATTTTATGAGATTTATAGATAAGATTATTATCATTCATTATTTGTTTTACAAATATGTATTTATTTTTCAGGATGTATAGCAGCACTATGTACATTTATGTTATGGATGAAGCATCTGGTGATTGTTTATCTATATTTAATATCAGTAGGAGTAATATTTGTTTCATATTGGTCAAATGTTAGCACAATAAAAGCTATCATAGCATATGTGAACACACATGAATCTGCGAGTAGCATACTCGATGATATCTTGTGTCTAAATTTTTCGCATGTACTGAACGAAGGGCCTGGATTCCTTGTGATACAAAATTATATACTGCAATGTTTATTGGCAAGCATTTTTTGCTATATACATCTAGCACCAAAATATCCGATTCTTCAAAAACTTCTAGTCCTGAGCTTCATGGCTCCATCCATCGTGGGTATTCATCCAATAGCGGTAAGTTGTCATCAGGCATACCATTTGTATAATAAGTTACACGTTTCTTTTCAAATTTAAACCAAATTAACTAGCCATTGTATATTTTTAGGTGCAAGTCCTGTATCATGCACCAGTATTTGCCACGCTACTTCCTCTTGCTGTGAGCAAATTTGTTATCTGGTATAACGGATTTACGGTGCTAAAGACAATGTACATGGGTTATCGGCACGCACGAAGTTTTGTAAGCAATTATGGCCTATCTGCTCTGGCGGAGACAGAATGGATAAGATTGAACGTTCCATGCGTGCTGCGTACATTCTGGATGCTACGTGTAGGAGAACAAGTTGTTCAGATTCTTGGCAATCATTACGGCGAAGAGACTTTTACGTGCTACGTCATGATCAGAACATTGCTGGTCAATGGATGCGAGACCTTAACTGCGGTGTTGGGGATGACCAGCATTATATCATTCATTTGCCACTATATCGGATACTTCTTTCAGTGGGTGCTTCTTACGGAAGACGAGGATGAGAAGAGCATCGGCACAGTGTCAGCAATATTGTTTTATATACTCGCGCTCCAAACTGGTTTAACAAGTTTGGACAGGGAAAAACGATTAGTAAGACTTTGCCGTAACTTTTGCCTACTCTTCACTGCAGTTTTACATTTTGTCCACAACATTGTCAATCCACTTCTGATGTCATTAAGCGCTTCCCACAATCCAGCACTCCATAGACATTTGCGTGCTCTGGCAGTGTGTGCCTTTTTAATACTCTTTCCGGTATCGTTACTGATATTCCTTTGGTCACATTTCACGGTTAGCACATGGTTACTCGCGGTATCTGTCTTCAGTATTGAGGTAATAGTAAAAGTGCTTGTCTCCCTCGCCATATATTCCCTCTTTCTTATCGACGCATACCGCAGCACATTTTGGGAGCAATTCGATGATTGCGTTTATATCATAAGGTCCTTTGGTAACACCGTGGAATTTGCATTTGGTATCATACTGTTCTTCAATGGATTCTGGATTCTGGTCTTCGAATCTGGAGGCGCGATACGCGCCTGTATGATATGCATTCACGCTTACTTTAATATCTGGTGCGAAGCAAAAGCCGGATGGAGCGTGTTTATGAAAAGGCGCACGGCGGTGAACAAGATAAACTCCCTGCCCGAGGCAAAAGCGGAGCAATTACGTACATTGGACGACGTGTGTGCTATATGCTATCAGGAAATGCAAAGCGCAAAAATCACGCGTTGCAACCACTATTTCCACGGTGTATGCCTGAGGAAATGGCTCTATGTGCAAGACCGTTGTCCCCTATGTCATGATATACTTTACAAAGTTGACAATTCTCAGAGCAATAAAGAAAATGAGGCGAACGGTGATCCGGCCGGGGAGCATGAGACAAGAAACAATGCCGACGATAACGTCTTCCAAGAAGGCGAGGAAAATCGTGATCAAAGAGAACAGGAGCCCCGCGTGGATCAAAGACACTTGAACGGATTACTAAATGAAGACAGGTGAAACGAGACATGGCCCCACGCGATAATACACAAACTATTCTGATTGTAAAGCTTAAATCGTAATGGCGAGGTACCCCAAAAATCTCGCATTAAACTTCGCTTTCCATAAAACGCTCAAACTTCAGTACTATGGAAGAATGCACTACAAATGCGGCAAAGACAATGCTCCTTGGTAAGTCTAATATAAAAAGCGAATATAACGGTATGACTGCAGTCAAGGCTAAAGAAATCTCTCGAATAATTTAGATTATGAGCAAACGGTTGGAACCAAATTCGCGGTGTTTCTTTTAAATTTATTATGAAAGGCATATTTTAGGGATCATTTTTTTTTACCTTGGACAAGGATTGTCCGCGCAGTACATGTATTGTACTTAATTTCCAAGCGTAAGATGCAAAGCAAATCTTCCGTGCGTGCATCGGTGCTTACTTCCATTTTTATCAACGTACATTATGGACTATGGTAAACGAATATATAGAGGATTTAACATAATATTTTGAAATCTTAAATTCGGAACCTTATATTTATTTCGATTAGGATAAATATTTTATATAACGATCTATTAAATCGTTTGTACCCCTCTTGGATACAATACAGGACTTATGCTAATCATCGGTGAGACTGCAACAAGTGAGGTGTTTTTGCGAAAATTGAACGATGCTGATATCGATAAGTTAAACTGTCGTGAATCATGCGTAGTTTCGTTTACTTCAAATCTCTTGTAAAGTGAGTTTTTTTTAGAACCTTTTCTCTAAAAGAAATTGATTAGTTCTAAAAGGTGGAAAGATGTACATATGTAGAGAAGCACTATGATAAATGTATGATGATTCTAACGTACTAGAGATTCTATAGACGTATTGCTGTTTATTTTTTATTTTTGGTTTTACCATTATCACGTTTACATAAAACCTATATCTACTATGGGTGTAAAATTGTAAAACGAAGAGTACATCCGTTTTAGAAAGACGGAAAGAGGACGTTGATGCATATTTCTACTTTACTGAAATAATTCCCAATTTCACTTAATACTACACAAAATAATGTAAATAACTGTATGCAATTTTCTATCTATAATGCACACGAACCTAGTGGACTGACATAGTTTATTGCTCTCATAATACGATTCTATCTTATTGTTTTTATTTTTATTTACACATCTTAATTGGATACATAAGTATCCTTTACGCTTACATACTTGTGATAAATAATTTAGGGCAACAAAGTTTCGGCGTTGTAACTTATTGTGTCTCATTACGTATAACATTTTCCGGTTTAATTTATCATGCAATCGTACGAAATTCTGTTTATAAGATCGAAATATATCCAATAAATGCTTTATTTTTAAAAACCCGGACACCAGTGAAATGCCCCTCCAGCTTTTCAAAATGCATCTCCCACCTTTGCTCTCGCGGATCTTTCTTTTTTCCGTGCATTCAAAAGATCAGAGAAAACACTATACGGGACACATTTTCGGTGGTTATCGACGGGGGTACCTGCGTACAATTTACATCCCCTCCTCCATCCTCCCTTTGACATACCGCGCTGTTATGCTTTATCCCTGAATACCGGATCTCAGTTGAGTGCGCACCTCCGCCGCGCGAAGGTGAATCGAGCAGTTTCTTATACAGGGTCCACTTGACAGGTTTACAAAACAGGTAAGATAGAACCACATGTCCTACGATTTACATAGATAATCGAGAGAACGTACATGATTCTTTTCATATTTCGTACGTCCTCTCGTCGTGTCCTCAGCGCAGAACAAGTCGCCTCGTCAATACTGCGTTATAACATTTGATCGAATATTATGCGACGTAATATGCGAGCAATGACCTCGATACATATTCCAAAAATATTTAAGTGGAAAAAATATAATTAGTACCTACGCACGCAATACGTTTCTCTTTATAGTTTATGTTTTCCTGGTTACACGTCGACCGATGAAAGCTCGTCGATACCGGTTGACGTAAAA
This sequence comes from Ampulex compressa, assembly GCA_038496175.1. NCBI lineage: Eukaryota > Metazoa > Arthropoda > Insecta > Hymenoptera > Ampulicidae > Ampulex > Ampulex compressa. The sequence goes on along the minus strand of JBCFXI010000324.1, from coordinate 7,214 downwards.
CCGAGATAACGCTATTTAAACAATAAATATAACGCGCAACTAAGCAAGCGTATCGAAGAAACGTCAATACAGTATCCGACCTGCACTTTACCTGTTGTCATTGGCAGCTCTGATTTATAAACTGCGTAATATCTGCGATCGATTTTTTACAATGCACTTTTTAATGTACCCCGGCATAGAATTCCGTTATATTTGCTTTGGTGCACGACGATCTTAAGCGATCAAATGATTTATTCATATTTATCCATAATACTTATCGTCATTACGTTTTAAACGAAGAACAAAATTACTGAGAGTATGCGAGTGATAGATGTAAGAAAAGCAAGGCATTGTATACTTAAAAAAAAAAGTTGCACGGTGATCAGATGCGTGTGCATATAGCTGTGCATATGTAAGTACGAATGCATTCAGAGAGAAAAAGAGAGAGGACAACGTTCTCTGTAACGTATGCTGAAACGTTTTTCATCGTGCATTACCGCAAGTACGATCACGAATACTACAGCATTTACGTGAGAATGAATGGCACTGATTCACGCAACAGTTTTCACGATGCTAATTACGTCTCGCAAGACCGTAGACGAGGATCGCTTAAGAACGCCGATTCGCTCCTGTTACAAATATCCCGCGACGTGCATCTAGACGCATGCACTGTAGATCGACGAGGAATTTCTTGCTCCATAATGCTAAAATTGTGCGCTCATGAAAGCAACAGTTTGTTGTGTCGGTGGGTGGAAACTGGTGTAACCACTGTTCGCCTGATGTAACGTTGCCACGCGGTGAGATAAGCAGCTTTGTAATTAAGCTAGACACATTTGCAGATTGAAAAATGGTTCGAGAGCCGAAGAGAATGTGGGATCGATCGTACAGATGTTACTCTAATCTTTTTATAAATAGGATTCTAATGTTCACTTCCGCGTGTCTTGCAGTTATTAAAAAAAGTATACGTCACGTACAGGAGAAGGAGCGTAAGTTTCTTCCGCGACAGCACGATCTCACGGTCTCTAATCGGTTGATAGATCTCCACCGAGCTAATTAGAAATCAGCGACAGGACTTTTAGTGCGGTCGTTTGAAGAAAGAGCTGGTCCCCAAAAACTTTCTATAGGCTGAAAAACGGCGTCGATCACTTTACCCAATACTACCGAAGATTAGAAATCACGTCGATGAGAATTTGCGTGGTAGATGTGCGAAATCATTGTACAGGTTTTTTAAATTAAATTCACACTTTTGCAAATTGAATTCACTCTTTTGAAAATCAAGGACTTTTACATATATATTATATTTTAAAAATATCAGATAACATTATTTACATGGTGAAAAATAAAAAATTGTATTATAATTCATACAATTACATAATTACATATCAAGATAAAAGTATGTATGAAAACGGTGTGCAGATAATTTAGTAAATCAGTAATAATAATTCAAGGAGAACCGTTCATGGATTAGGTTATATTATATGTACTATATACATATACTATGTAACATACATATGTACATATAACCTAGTGCATAAACGGTTCTCCTTGAATTATTATTGTCATTGAATTACCGAATTATCTGTAGTTTTCACGCATATCTTTATCTTCGTACGTAATTATATAATTGTATGAATTACAATAAAATTTTCGATTTCTTACTGTCTAATTATCATTATTTAACATTTTTAAATATATATATGTAAAAGTCTTTGATCTGCAAAAGGATCAATTTAATATTAAAAACCTGTATAGATACTTTTATGAGAAACATAATGTTTACTGTCCAACAATGCAACTCCTATCAGATGCCAAATAGTGGAACCAGATGCACGACATGAACCATGAAATTATTTCCGGAAACCTCGTGAGTTAAGAGGCAGCCAAGACTTTTCAGAAATGATTCACCGTGATAACCTGAAACATAAACAAATGTCTAAAACTTTGTTGTACTAATACTTAACAAAACAGAGATCTGCACCTTGTCTTCATTTTACAGTATAGATAGCTTATTCAATATTGCGTAAGGAAGGATACGTCGATATATCATTGCAAAATACATGTATTATAAAAATTGCGTTTGAAATTTGATCGATTCTAAATATTATGCAAAAAAAAATGTATATCACCCATAGCAAATAGTCAGGAAAAGTAAAACCAAATCCTTGATCCTATTTGCTCGCGGGAATCAGGTTTTCAAGAATCGCATAAGCGTACAATCTCTAAAGGTTATCCAACAGTAAAGATAGTAGGGCGCCACACATAACAGGACGGAATAGGCAAACGGTACCGACGCAACGGTGCGTCGAAAAAAGTGCACGCATGCAACCTACCATGACGATTCTCCGTCATCCTCGATTTCCGCCTCTGGTACCATGTAATGTTGTACGTACCACTTGCGCACGTGCTGGCGGCATTACGTCCATATGTAATGGCTTCCGCAACCAGCTTGCGGTGCACCGCAGAATAAGCTAAACATCGAGCCCTCCGTGCGCGAAAGATGCTGCATCGTTTCTCACGGAAAGGGAAACGCATCGCCTACGAGAGATAACGCCGGAAAGAATATTCCTGAAATGAATAATACAACAATACCGTACCACATGGGTACTGAGAGAAAGGTACTGCAAGCAGGTATCAACGGTGCGACTACTTGGCTTTCATTGGGATTCTCACCACTTTCTTGTTGCGTTTAACATTCCCCACGATAGCTGATTTACGGAAGCCAAGCAAGATCTACGAAGAATGTGAATATTAAAACTGTCTGTCACTGGCCCGACATATGTCTATCAACGTAATATATGCATGCATCTTTCTAAAGAACAAGAGATGGGTAATGGGGGAAAATAAGTAGGTCTATTGTATCAGGAGTAAAGTAATGAAAGACTGGAGAATATCCATTGTTACAAATTTAGGATGTTTCGATGGGTAGTTCCAGAAGTTACTTTGATCGCTTCGATAGCTTTTATATCGAAGCGGCGTGGCTTCGAAGAGAAATTGAAACTCCTAAGTGTTGTACGAAGGAATTTGGATAATCATGGAAGCTACGGTAACTATTGTGAACGTAGCTTAATGTAAGCCAGTTAAACGGAAGGGGCAGCGGAGGAAGGGAGCAACGAGAAGGCGAAGCAATTACTTTGCCCCTCCGTTTAGATCGTTCGAGGAGTTTCATTATTACCTTTTTTGCAAGCATTAAAGTCGGTCGCCTTGTCGGATCCATGCAGCCACACGCGCTTTTCCCACGGTCAGTCGACACCCGGTAATTCGGCCGATCGTTTCTTTGCATCAAATCGCTTTTCTCCTAACTCTCCCATCGGTGGTGATGCCTTACAGTCGTACCGATACACCACGCTTAATACTATTCCTATCAGCCATTTTCCAGGTGTATTTAGGTGTACTAAATATATCCTGAAAGGAAAAGAGGACGAAGGAAAAATATCGATAGATTGATTTATCAATCCGTAAGCTGCAAGAAAATTATGAAAAATCTTGGAAGTGATCGCGTCTCAAAGTTCTATAATTTTTCAAAGAAATCATTGATCGGTCATTGGATCGGTCGTAGTAGGAATAGTGTTAGAGAAATTTGATACGAATGCTTATTCCTTCATCCCCTTTAACATTAACATTTAATTTTCTACTTATCTTCACCATAACTATTAACTTCATTACTTTGGGACTTTACTTCTTGAAGTGAAAACATTTGGTTTACAATATAGATTTAGTTATTCAAAATTTACGTTAAAACGGTATATCTTTGACTAAATGACCTTGATGGTCGATGTCGAAAATTAGAATACTGCAGGAAAAAATCTAGAAAGTGGGAATCAAATTTAGAATTTCCACTACATTTTGTATTTTTTGTTTTAATATCCTTCTATTGGCCTATGAATAAATTGTGCAACGAATACAAAAATATGAGAGATTTACGACTAATGGACTTAATCATCATAGATGACTTCTCTTGCGTCTTTAATATACTTTTTGATACCTTTTTTTTTAGCAGAAAGATGTATTTTATAATTATACATAGTCTCTTTTATGAACCGTATGTGCATCAGAAATAAGATATTTTGCCGTATAACTGTTAGGCAAGGTCCTTGAGATTTAATGGAGGCACGTGGTAACATCGTAAACAATTACAGCAACGTAATGCGCCGTGGTCACGACAAGTAATAAGCTTATGAGTTTGTAATACAATCTCATGAGAACTCGCGCATGCTATAACCTTGTTCTGAGTCAACGCCCAAATTGATGATGAAAATTCATGGTGGCAAATGAGTTGGCAGACTGAAATCAGTGCATTTTTTAACGTACTGTTACTTATTTGTAAATATGAAATAAAAAACAATGGAACGACTACCATTCTCACGATTAACAAAAACAGCTCGTTACCTATAAATATTTCTACATCCAAAATACGCATGAGATCAAGGTTATTTCAAATATTAATCGGTATAAAGATCAAAAGTGTGAAGGAACGAGCAACATTCGGACTTATTTTATGAAGCCTTCCGTAGTGGTTTTTCGAGTTTGAAAAAATGTTGAAAATCACTTGGCTAAGCGATTCAGAAACACATGTTCGTGGACGTAAAGCTGACGATCCGCCGCCCAGGATTGCCGGTTATCGACGTGCCGAGCACTCTGATCTCGTGAGCTTGGAACGACTGCTTCGTCCGAAGACTTATGATATATTTGGAGACTTTGACCTAGGCCGAATCTAGTATTTATTTTGCAAAACTTGATTACCTTAATATTAAACTATTTTTAAATTACTCGTATTACACAATGAAATCTAGCCTACAGTAATTATACAGTGAATCGAACTTATTTTAACCCATTATTTACCACTGTCCCTTTTTTGGAATGCTTGTTTTTAATTTATTTCTATCTAAGCAGTGGATCTTTTAGTTTTGATCGTTGTATCTAAATGTTGTACTGACTGCTATAAAAATTACAAGCTCAATAAAAGTATTTTTTCTCTAATTAGCTTACTGTAGAAACTGAATTAATTAATGTATTTTTTAGGTTTGCACTTGGCTTTGGCATATAACGGGTTAAAGCTTCTACTTTTTGACTCTTTGTTAATTAGAATTAAAATTAGAAATTATATCACGTGTTTGCGATATTAATCTCAGTTTTTAAATCTAGCGAGATGTGTTGTTTATGCGTTATTCAGTACAACGAAAAACAAGACATTGTTTCGGGAATATGTTTAAACAATTATCCTAATGTACCATCAGTCCCGGCTTGCGACTGGCTGACATGGTTAAAAGGACTTTATGGGTAAACATAATCACTATTTCTCTTATTACTTCAATAATACTAGGTTGTTTAATAAGTTCGCGGAGCGCTGTCATTCGTCAACCGTAGAATTAAAACCTCAATGTCATTTTCATAAATCATGTTTCATAAGAAACTCAACCAAAATTTCAATAATTTTTTGCAATATTTTAAATAAAGGTTTGGGTTTCAAGTAGCTGTGTGCACAGTGGTGCCGATGCAACAAAGACATATTGGAATATGACTTTGTCAACAATATTTAGAGCGCTTTTCAGCTTTTTATGTCTTTTTAGTTTAAAATCTTCAACTTTTAGTTTAACTTTTTAGTTTAAAGCCTTAAACTTTATTAATCTGAAAATCTTTAAAGTCTTAGCTTTTAAAGTTATTTTTACAACCATAAATATCCGTTTTCTTATTTCCGTTCCGTGAATTTATTGAACAACCTAGTAGATTGCGTACAGTAAATCAACGTTTTCTGTGACAATTAAAGCTGATCCTTTATAAGTTATTTTTTTCTGTACTTTTATACTTACATTACTACAGTATATGTGATTTCAATATTCCAATGGTTTCAATGTACGATTTTATTGGTATAGATATTTTTATCTTTAATAATAACGGTATGAATAATATTTGTTGCTTGTATCTTGCGTGCTTCCAACTTGCATGACTTACCCGACGTTCCTACAAAAAGAATCGAGGAGGTCACCGAAAGTAATACTATGTTCGTACACTTCCTCGTCTGGGATAAACGCTACGCGGGGCACTTCTTCGAGGATCTCCTGACAGCCCTGTTTGACATCAGCGCCTATTGCCGGCACGTGATTCTCGTGCAACCTCCACGGGTTACCCTAGGTGACCTTTCGGGCTCGATCCAACCTTCTTCTTCGTCGATGACATGCCACACTCCAACGGTTCCCTTGAAGAGCTCTGTATAATTTTATAGCGGACGTGTTCGAGCGGCAGATGATCAGGATTGTGGCCAAGAGTATGACCAGCACCGATGCCGTGCAGTCTATCTATATCAGTGTTCGCCATCTGAAAAATACGAGACTGAGGATTCGACTAGTTGTGTGAGACAGTTCACCATCTCCATCTTACCATTAGCTCTTCTCAGTCCAAATTATTATTTTTTGGCAAAAAAATTAAATTTTGAAGAGGAACGATTTAGAGGTACTTGTTTGGTAGAAGCAGGTTATGTGGACGATGCCAAATGCTATCATTGGGCTGAAAAGGGTTAAACAAAAATAAAAAATGAAATAATATTTGGGAGCACACTACTGTGCTTGGATTGTTTAAGATCAAAGTAGGTAATGTTAGATGTATGTCCAAGTTTTCTTTTTTTTGTGATAATTTTCACAGTAAATGAGCAAGCGATCGTTATTTAACTTATTAACATGATTCGTGTTGCATGGATTTTTGGTTTGTTTGCACTTATTTTTGGTTTTCGTGTAAGTCGTGTGAGGTATAGCTCCACACACTAATACAATTTGCTTCTAATGCCTTCCGATTTTTTTAATAGAGAAGAAACAATTCTGTTTTAATTTTTCATTTTGCAAGAATTCCGAATATCCTAAATTGAAAATTCAGTGTAAAGCGTGTACGCCTCTATGGAACATGTGAAGCTACTTTATTAAAATATTAACTATTTATACAGCAGGTATTTCAAATTAAATTCACCCTTTTGCAAATCAAATACTTTTACATATATATTATATCTAAAAACGTCAAATAATGTTAATTGCATAGATAAAAATGCGTACATAATATACGAAATCAAAAGTTTTATTATAATTTATACAATTATATAATTACATATGGAAATAAAGGTATGTATGAAAACTGTGTGCCGATAATTCAGTAATTCAATAATAATAATTCAAGGAGAACCGTTTATAGACTAGGTTATAGGTACTATATATATATATATATAAGTCTATATATCTAAGTCAATATATATA